>JANQBM010041037.1:0-10340 GCA_025594535.1 Erythroxylum domingense | reverse complement strand
TACATTTCATTACATGAATGCATGAAATATTAAGGCAGTTGTGATTGGAGTCGCTAGTGGAAAAAAGCTTAAAACTCAGGCATCTGTGGTAAGAGTCTATGTCTTAGTTTGTATGATAGAGCCTAGTACACACAACGGATATAGGACAGTATGATAAAGCCTGGTATCCACAACAGATACAGGACAGTGAAAGAGGCACTCGGTAAAAGAATGTAAAAAAATGGATGTGATTCTCATAAACATTGCATACACATACGTTATGAATAAATTGAATGATTGCAATGTTTTGAGGTCTTTTATTGTATAAAATGTGTGAATGCTTATCGATGAACATGTTCTGCATAATTGCAATGAGATGATGAATTGTATGGATTTTGAAATATGATAATTGTGAACAAAGTATTTCATGATATTACATGATGATAATTGAGATGATGTGAATTATATGATAACATGAATTGTTGTGTTGAATGACAAGAGTAAACCGTCGAGGATGGTTACTCAACTGAGTTTGTAAAACTCAACCCAATATTTGCAACATTTTTCAGGCTTAAAGGTGATCTCCAGTTAGACAAATTAAAGTCTAGCCACTGCATTCAGATAAAAGATAGAGGTCGAGATCTGTTGACATTTGCATTTGTATTTCATTATTTTGTATTAAAATAATATTCACAAGTACTGTACAACATGTATGTGAATATTTCTATAATGACATTATGACTAAAAGTATTTTGTATCTGTATTAGGCTCAAGTGACTAATGAAATTATGACGTTATGTATTTTAATTATTAGTTCTTCGAAATATATGTGTGATGCATGAAAGTTTTTGCACTGAGTATGATTGATTGACTGTCCTAGTGCACCACTCTCGTAAAGTATGTTCTTGAATGTCGACGGTATGTTCAGGAATATGCCCTATGGGAGTGGGGTGCTACAAAATAGGCGGTAACATAGGCGATAAGGGCTTAACGGATCTATTGTCACTGGCGTCGAGCTACATAGACGCTGCACGTGTGAACTTTCACATTGGGCTTGGACTTTTCTTTAAGTGAAAGCTTTTTTTTTTAGCAATTTGAGTATATGGTGTCACCAAGAGCCCTTCTATTCCACTATTTTGGGCCCACCAAGAGTCTACTTGCTCTTCTTTGTGAGGAGGTAACCACGGGATCTGACTACCATCTCCATACTCGTCCCTTGCCAAACCATCGACTCTGATACCACTTGTTAAGAACAATTAGGAATTGGATAGAGTTGAGTCGCAATTAAAATGAAACTAAAAATATTGAAAATAAAATAGCCATATAGATTTTACGTTGAAAACTCCTAAATCAGGATAAAAACTACGAGCAAGAATAGAAGAATTTTACTACAGAAAAAATAGAGAATTATAAACTAGACTCACAAAATATATTGTCTTACCTTTTTATTTCTTTCTTTCTCCCTTTTCTCGCTCACTCTCGTTTTTTTTCTCTGCTAATGGGATGATATGCTCTCTTCATCTCCTGCCTATAAAGTGTGGGATAGATAGCCATTTGGCCAGCTATCTTTGACTTTTTTTATTTCAACTTTGGTAGGCACTGATAATTCTCTCACTTGAAGATTTGATTGAGAGTCAATCAGATCTTCACAATATTCTTTCTACCTTACCGCTTCATGTTACTTACATCTCTGTCAGGCCACATAAGGATTGACACCACATTAACTTGTCAGCATTGATTACTTTTATCATAAAATCTGTCAAGTTATCCATTGTATGAATTTTCTACATGTCCACTGTTCCTTCTTCCACTTTCTCACTAACGAAGTGATACTAAACTCGAATATGCGTTGTCTTTGAATGAAATACTTGATCCTTTGCAAGATGCAAAGAACTCTGACTGTCACAATACAGAGTAATATTCTCTTTTTTATACCCAAGTTCTTCCAACAACATTTTCAACCACACTACTTCTTTACTAGCTTGTGTAGCTGCTATATATTCTACTTCTATTGTTGATGTAGCCACAACTGACTGTAGTTTTGAAACCCAGCTCATAGCTCCTCTAGTTAGTGTAAATACATATCCTATATTGGATTTACTTTTATGAAGATCACTTGCATAATCAGCATCAATATATCATCTGATAGTAAAATCTGATCCTTTATAACATAATGCAACATCTGATATTCTTTTGATATATATGAGAATCCTTTTAATTGTATTCTAATGCTTTCAACCAGGATTCTCCATGTATCGACTAACCACTCCCACTACATGTGCAATGCCTGGTCTTGTACAAATCATAACAAACATTAAGCTTCCCACTGTTCATACGTACAGTACTTGAGACATCTCCATCCTCTCTTCTTCATTACTAGGACTCATATTTGAGGATAACATGAAATTAACAAGAAGAGGGGTATAAATTGACTTACAATCTTGCATGTTGAATCACCGCAAGATCTTCTTCAAATATTTCTTCTGAGAAAGCCAAATCTTCCTATTATTTTTATCTCCGTGAATTTGCATACCTAAAATCTTATTTGTTGGTCCTAAGTCCTTCATTTCAAATTCCTTAGCCAATTGTGCATTCAATTCTTTGATACGAATGTTATTAGGGCCTGCTACTAACATGCCGTCTACATACAACAATAACACTATAAAATCATCTTTCTCAAACTTCTTGAAATATGCACAAAGGTTTACATTCAGTTTGCTATATCCAAGGCTCATGATGAAGGAATCAAATCTCTTATACCAACACCTCGACGCCTGCTTTAAACCATATAGAGATTTGTTCAACCTGCAAACTAATTTCTTTTTCTCTTTTTCTTCAAACCTTCTGGCTGGAGCATATCAATTTCTTCTTCAAGATCTCCATGAAGAAATGCAGTTTTTACATCTAATTGCTCAAGATGCAAGTCAAAGTATCAAATATCACTAAGACTACTCGAACTGTAGCGAGTTAAACCAAAGGAGAAAATATTTGATTGAAGTCAATTCCTTCCTTCTGAGTATATCTTTTTACCACCAATCTAGTAAGGTATCACTCCATTTGATTGTCCCCACTCCGTTTGATCTTGTAAACCCATTTATTGTTAATAGGTTTTCTTCCTTATAGTAGTGATACTAGCTCCGATGTCTTATTGTTATACAGAGATTCAATTTCTTCCTGCATTGTTGCCATCTATTGAGACGCATATGAACTATTCATTATTTCTTGAAGAGTTGATGGATCTTCGCCCTCAGTTAAAAGACAGTGTGCAATATTGCTCTCTATAATATAATCTAAGTGCGTTCGGTGCTCTTTTTGTGTGAGTTGATCTCTGAGTATCTAAAACATCATATTCGACTGGTTCTTGATCCTCGTGCTCTAGTGTAGCTTAAGAAGAATCATTTTCATCAAATTCCCTTTCCACTTGTACTGTTGTAGTCTCTGAATTCTCTTTTGAAATGCTTATATCTTTTGTTTGCTCTTGATCATTATCTTCCAAAAAAATAACATCTTTACTAATAAAAATCTTGTGGGCAGTAGGATCCCACAGACGATATCCCTTTACTCCTTCACCAAATCCCAAGAAAGTACATCTTCTAAATTTTAGATCCAACTTCGTGGTTTCTTGGGCATTGAACATCACATAGGTAGGACTTCCAAATATATGGCGGTTGGAATAACCCATTGATTTACCAGTCCACATCTCCATCAGTGTCTTTAACTCAATTGTAGTTGATAGAGCTCAATTCACCACATAATAGGCAGTAGTGACTACTTTCGCCTAGAATTTCTTATCTAAGCTTGCAGTTCTCAATATCGCTCTTATTTTTTCCAACAGAGTTCTATTCATCCGCTCTGTTCCATTTTGTTGAGGAGTGTATACTGTCGTGAACTGTCTTTTGATGCCTTCTTGCTTGCATAATTCATCAAATTCTTTAGCAGTATATTCGCCTCCATTATCTGAGCACAAACACTTGATCGTTTTACTAGATTCGAGTTCTACCTGTGCTTTGTAAAATTTGAAAGTTGGAAACACATCTACCTTTCTCTTGATAGGAAACACCCAACATCTCCTCGAATAATCATTAATGAAGGATATAAAGAAATTTTCTCCTCCTATGGACATAATTGGTGCTTGCCATATACCAAAGTGAATCAACTCTAGAATTTCTTTGCTTCTGAACTTTGATGTGTTGAACTTCAATCAATGCTGCTTACTCACAAAGCAATGCTCACAGAAGGGTAGTGATACCTTTGTGAGACCTGGAAGTATATTCTTCTCTGCAAGTATTTTCATTCCTTGTTTTGACATATGTCCAAGCTTTTTATGTCACGTCATTGTAGATTTGTCATCTGGACTAGTCACTGCAACGGATTCCTTTCGTTCTTGCGAAGTTACTCCCTTCAACATGTATGGATTTACAACAATCTTCTCTGCTTTCATAAATACCAACGCTCCTTTAATCACTTTCATGATCTTGTTTTGAATCTCAAATCTGAAATTGAGATCATCCAGTTTTCCTATAGACAATAAATTCTTCTTTAGACCCTCCACTTGTTGTACTTTTTCAATAGTCTGAATTATACCATCATACAACTTTAAATTGATGGTTCCAATACCAATAATCTTAAGAGCTTGACCATTATAGCTGCATACAGATCCTCCAGAGACAGGTTCATACTGATGGAACCATTCTCTTTGAGAGGTCATATAAAAAGTAGATGCTGAATCAAACAGCTAGACATCAGCAAATCTTCTCTTTCCTCCAATAGTCGTTGTTGCTTCACAAACCATTACGCTTCCATCATCTGAAGTGCTTGAAACGTTTCTTGAGGAACAAAATCTTTCTTGCTTATATTCCAACAATCCTTTTTCAGGTGACCTTTCTTTCCATAATTGTACCATCTATAGTTCTTCTTACTCCTAAATTTTGATTTACCATGATTGTGACTCCCATTTAGACCACGTTCCATTGATCTACCTCTCATCACCGTCAAGGCCTCCACTTGTTGTGAACTTGCCAACCTGTCTTCCTTGCTTTTGTGCTAGCTCTTTTCTTCCAAAATAGCTACTGCAATGTCATTAAAGACTAAAGTGTCTGCATTGGTTGTTAAATTTATGACGAGTTGATCATATGAATCTGGTAGACTTTGAAGTATGAGTTCTGCACAGTCACTTATTTCTATTATGTGTCCCAATGATGTAAGTTGAGAAAATAGAGTATTCAAAGTGTTTCAATGCTCAGTCATTGAAGTGGATTCTGTAATACATAAAGTGTATAGTTTCCTCTTAAGAAAATTTTTGTTGTGAAGTGATTTGGTCTCGTATAATTTTGTGAGGTGATCCTAAATTTCCTTTGCAATCTTCTTTTCCTCTATGCTGGATAATACTCTATCAGCTAAAGCCAGGTGAAGATTAGCTACAATATTCCCATCCATCTCGTTCCACTTTTTATCTGTGACTTCAGCTGGCCATTCATTAATGGCCGCTAGACAATTATCTTTTCTCAAGATTGTCTTTATCTTTAGCTTCCACAGTGAAAAATTGCTCCCGTTGAATTTTTCAATGTCGTACTTTGCTGTCGTTACTTCTATCACAACCAATGTATGAATAGTGCCTTTGACAAGGTGAATAATATTCCAACTTATCTTTTGATGTGGAGGATCCACTCTTGGTGGCAACCACAAAGCATACAATAAGCAAATATACACACCCAAGGCTAGCTCCGATACCACTTGTTAGTAACAATTAAGACTTGGATAGAGCTGGGTTGCAGTTAAAACGAAAGTAAAAATATTGAAGATAAAATAGACACATATATTTTACGTGAAAACCCTTAAATCGGGGAAAAAATTATGGGCAAGGATAAAAGAATTTTACTATAAAAAAATAGAGAATTACAAACTAGACTCATAAAATATACAAAATATTTTGTCTCACCTTTTTATTCCTTTCTTTCTCTCTTTTCTCCCTCACTCTCATTTCTTTTCTCTGCTAATGGGATGATATGTTAAATAGGCAAGAGAAGTGTGGGATGGCTAGCCATTTGGCCAGCTATCTTTAACTTTTTTTTTTATTTCAACTTTGGTAGGCACAAAAAATGGTGCCCACCATTTTTCATAAAAGTGTGGCTAGCTAGCCAGGAAAGAAATAACGACATGGAAATGTCTGCAGGAGCTTGCGGCAGCTTCTCTTGGGATAGCTAGGGTTTCTTAGTTTGTTTCTAGGTTTTAAAGAAGAAGAAGAAGAGTGTTTGGTAATATGGACAAACTTACTTTGGGCCTAGAATAGGATTGTTTAGAAATTAGGATAAGGTATCCTAAGGTTAGAATAATCCTTATTTGGGTACAAAGATAGACTTATTCTAGTCTTAGAATAAGGCTCATTTTTTCATTGGATTAAAGTAATTCAATCCTTAGTTTGGAATAAAGTATTTCAAGATCTATTCCAAATATACATTTTAAAATTTTTCTAAAATTTAAAAGTCAATTCCAAAATTAAAATAATTATTTTTCTTAATATAATTAAGATTAATAATTAGATTGATTACTAATTTAATTTTTAAAAATTTTTTAAAAATATTTGGTGGAATAAAAAAATGTAGGAGGAGGTTTTCCGAGGTAGCCTCATTATCAATACAATCTATATTCTAACACTTATAATCTTGATAAGGGAGAACATCCAAATTTTTAATATAGTAATGCACCAATAAATCAACCATTGGCTAATTTTCAATAGTATAAGTATCTCATCCTCCTATACAAACTAAACAAATTCAAACACCTGATTTAGGTATGTCTCTTAAAGATATTATTAAAATGTTAGCTACTATCACCATTAAATTTCAATAGGAGACTATAATTATTATTCAAAATTTGGAGAGTCAGATGGTTAGATAGCTACTACAATCAACCATTTAGAGACATATAATTATGGTAAGTTACCATCTCAAACAACGGTAAAATTTGAAAGAAGATGCTGATACAATGGTATTGAGAAGTAAAAAGGAATTGGAGCTTCCAAAAAAACAACGCATCATTTGTGGCATCAAAAAAAAGAAAAAGAGGGGGCATTCATAATTCCCAAGGAAAAGCTATTGGTAGGTAAAAATCCTTCTTTAGTCAAATATGAACTTGTTATTTGTTTCTTAAATCTTTGGTAGATAATTGGAAGTACAAGCGCAATTCGAACTTAAATGAAACTTTTTAGAAATATAAAATAAAAATTCCACTTTTTGATGCTATTAAACAAGTTCTTTGATATGCTAAATTTTTTAAGGAGTTGTGCATAATGAAAAGGAGGCAACATCTCAAGAGATGTGTAAAAATTAAGGTAGGAAAAAATGTTTTGGTAATTATTCAAAAAAAATTTCTTGAAAGACCTAAGTACATTTTATATTCCTTGCACAGTATATGGCACTATATTGAAATGGCCTTGTTAGATTTAGGAGCATTTATTAAGATTAAGCCATATTCCATCTACTCGACTCTAAATTTTATACCTTTGGAAAAAAATTGGTGCGGTAATTCAATTTGTTGATCGATATAATACATATCTTAAAAGGGTTAGTTGAAGATGTCCTTGTTCAAGTCAACAATATAATGATTTTATTTTGTAAGTTTTTATGTTTTAGATATGGAAAATAATGGTCAATCATCATATATTTTGTTAGGAAGGTCTTTCCTTAAAATTGTCAAAACAAAAATTGATGTTCATAATGAAAAATTAAATATATAATTCGATGGGGACTATATGCAATTTAGTATATACAATATAATGAAGTATATTGATGTTAACTATCTTATTTATACAATTAATTTAACTAATTCATTAGAGTAAGATGTTATTAAGCTAGAAGGAAAAGATGAATTGGAAATAGCCACACATAAACACCGTTTTAAAGAAAATTATAAATTACACTTCAGTCTTAACTTGTAAGAACATGTGGTTAAACTAAACAATTTTGAAGAGCTAAAATTGATCGACAAGGTCTTTATGCTGATTTAGAAATCCTTAATAAGAAACTCTTGCATCGATTTTGCAAGCACAAATGTTAGAATTAAAGCCACTCTTAGACCATTTGAAATATGTGTATCTAGGAGAAAAAGAGACCCTACCCATAATTATTTTTGACAAATTAAATGAAGAGTATGAATAAAAATTGGTGAAGGTGTTGAAAAATCACAAAAAAGCAATTGGATGGACTATTTTAGACATTATAGGAATTATTAATT
Source organism: Erythroxylum domingense (assembly GCA_025594535.1). Taxonomy (NCBI): domain Eukaryota; kingdom Viridiplantae; phylum Streptophyta; class Magnoliopsida; order Malpighiales; family Erythroxylaceae; genus Erythroxylum; species Erythroxylum domingense. The sequence continues at coordinate 2,129 of JANQBM010041037.1, read as the reverse complement.
CTACATTTTAAATAAGGGGGAAAACGAATTAGGTAATTGCATATGAGGTTATGTCCATCTATGAGGGAATTTTGAAGTTTCTTCAAGATGGAGTAATCTATTTGAGAGATAGTGAGTGGGTAAGCCTTTGTTTAGATTGTTCAAAAAAAGACTAGCATTATAGTGGCAAGAAATCAAAATAATAAATTGGTACTCACTTGAGTTTTAAAATGGTAGTGATTTGTATTGATTGTAGAAAATTAAATGTTGTAACCCAAATGATCATTTTCCTTTTTCGTTTATTGATTATATGTTAGAAACACTAGCTAGTCGAGCTCATTACTTTTCTCTAGATTTTTTAAAGATACTTTCAATTTGCAATTGCTCTAGAAGATCAAAAAAGACAAAATGCCCATTCGAAACTGTCAAATATCATCGAATGTCGATTGGAGCTTGCAATGCACTAGTTACTTTTCAAAGGTATTGGTAAGTATATATTTAAATAATTTTGAAAATATCATAAAAGTTTTCATAGATGATTTCACTATGCATGGAGATTCATTAGATAATTGATTGCATAATTTGACACTTTTTTACAAAGATTCATAAAAAATAACCTTGTTTTATTGAGTGAATTTGATTTGAAGATTAAAGATAAGAGTGGAGAAAAAATAGAATAATTGACCATTGGAGTCGCTTAGTTCATTTAGATCGAAAACAATTTGCAAAAAGAATTTCCTGATTAAAATTTTTTTGCTACAAGCATAAAACTTCCATGGTATACAAGCATAGATAATTATTTGGCTACTAACTACTTACCTATTCATTTGTCTAACGCTCAAATAGACAAGCTCAAAAAGTGATACAAAATATTAAGTATGGGATTATCCACATCTTTAGACATATTGCTCTAGTCAAATAATAACGAATTCTATACTCAATCAATGAAATTTCTTCCATTCTTACCTTTTGTCGTTCATTTGTTTATGGAAGAAATTTTGGATCTAATAGAACATTTAGGAAGGTGTTAAATTGTGGTTTTTCTTTTTCTTTCTTTATTTCAAGATGCACATGGCTTTTTTAATTCTTGTGAACATTGCTAAAAAATAGGTAATATTTTTTAGCAATGTTCACACGAATTAAAAAAGGTAATATTTTATAGCATGCCCCAAACTCCAATTTTAGTATATGAAAATTTTGATGTATGAGATATTGATTTTATAGGAATGCTTCCCATTTCTTTTAGGTATGTTTACATTTTATTAGTTTTTAACTATGTTTCAATGGGGGTAGAAGCAAAGGGCACCCGAACTGACGATTGTATAGTTGTTTCAGGTTTCTAAAATGTCTCAATAGGTTTGGTATTCCAAAAGCATTAATTAGTAATCAATGGATGTATTTTTGCAAAGGTAGTGCAAAAGCATTAATAAAGAAATCTAATGTTATACACAAAATTGCTACATCATACCATCCATAAACTAGTGGAAAAAATGAAGGTTTAAAATCAAGAAATCAAATCAATTATAGACAAGACAATAAGTCCAATCAGAAAAGACCAGATTCTATGGTTAAATGATGTATAGGTGTAAAGAACATCATTTAACCATAGAATCTGGTAAGTATGTCTTGTTCTTATTGAATTAGAATATTTGACATATTAGACTATCAAATAATGGAATATAAAATCGGTTGAAAGTGGTATACATAGGAAATTGTAGTTGTAAGAACCAGAAGAAATTCATAACGATGGTTACAAAAGCTCCAGAAGAAATTCGAACAAAAAGATCTCCTTTGTCGTTCAAAATTTCAGTTATTTCTAAGAATGTTACGTTCTCATAGGATACCCTTTATTGTTTCTAACATGTGTTTGCTTGGAGTAGCTGAAATTCAAAGTTTAACAACATTAAAGGTGTTCAAAGTTAATGGTAATATGCTTAAACTTTTTTATATAGGTGTGTAAGTCGAAAATATTGAAAATATAGATCTGATCGATCTAGTCTATACTAATCAATAGCTAAAACCATTAAGTTTGAGTCCACGACGATAAACTAAGGCATTATTTAAATGCAACCCAAGTTTAATATTTTACACATTTCCTTTTTTATATTTAATTTAGAGTTCTTTTAGGTTCGTTGATGTTTAGCAAACAT
>JANQBM010041020.1:0-10341 GCA_025594535.1 Erythroxylum domingense | reverse complement strand
CTTTGTACTCTTTGTTACCAATTCCTTGTTGTTTTGGGGGTGAAGGGTCGTGTTAGATTGATTGAATTTAGGTATTGAGAACAATCATTGAAACGGAGGTGATTTAGAGTTTGATTCTAGGTTGTTGCCGTATCATCTCAAAAGAAATCATCCCAAGTGAGTGAAGACAATTCGGCCTAAGTTTTATCTAAATTCTTCAAAATTTGTCCATGGAGTGCTTAAGGTCTAGGAAGTTTCCAAGACCATTTTGATAGCCTAACTAGTGAGCAACAAGCATGGAAAGGCCCAATTCTAGCAAGACCAAATTTTGGTTGTCATTTGATCTAAATGAGAGAAGATCATGCAAGTTGATGGGTAGTTAGAAACATGATACCCAAATTAAGGAAATTTGTTTCCTAAAGCATTAAATAGACTTAAGAACTTTGAGTCTTGATATGATACAATAGACTTAGGCACCCCATGAAGATGAAATCTCCTTGAAGTACAAATTAGCTATATTTGCAGCTTCATCCAACTTATGACAAGGAACAAAGTGCACCATCTTGGATAAACAATCTACTACTACCATGATAACTTCTTTTCCTCGTAAAGCACAAGGTAGCCCTATGATGAAGTCCGTGCTCACATGTTACCAAAGTTTTAAATGTACAAACAGAGGCATAGATAAAGTTTGATGAAATTTGCCCTTAGTACATTGACTTGACCCACATTGGTTAACATGAGCTTTAACATCAGCATGCATGCAAGGTCAACAAAAGTGCTCTTAAAGCACTTTTAAAGTCTTGTAAATGCCAAAATGACCTACCAATCCTCTTCTATGAGCTTCCCTAACCAACAACTAGCAAACAGAACACTTGTACTTGGAAACCACTTGATGTTTTTGGTCAATCAAAAAAATAAATCTGAACGCGTTTTGATCATTTAGAATTAAACTTTATCTAATTTTGAAGAAAGATAGATAAGAACTTAAAGTTCTGTCACTCTAAAGCCACAACACCAAAGAGATTAACCCAAGGGCCATTCCTAACCTTACAAGGCGAGAAATAAAACTCACACACAAATGTTTATGAGAAAGCTCTCAACCTGAATTTTATTGTCTAAAATTTACTTTATTAATTACAATGCTCCTTATATACGGAGGTCCTAAGCTTCCTTGTTTTTTATTCGAAAAAAGGAAACTAAAATTCCACTAAAAATCAGATAATAAATCTGCCCAATTTGACTGGAAAACAAAGAGAACAAGTCTTCCTAATTTGAATAGGAAATAAAATGTACTTAAGTGACAAGCAAACCTACTTTCCAATCATTTTCCTAATTATTATACTTCCTAAAATTATAATAATAGAAAAAATACGAAAATTATAGGAAAAATAACAAAGAAAACATCTTAAAATTTAACTACATTAAGCGTGCCTCCCATATTTAGTCCAAACCTAACTACCTTCTTGTTTGGGCTATGAAAAGTCTTTTCCCTTGCATTTAGCCCATGTAATCCAAGTATCAATGCTTGTGACTATCTCCATTGTGTGCTCCAGCATAACCTAAGTTGACGGATCGTTCTTCTTTCAGTGTTTGACTTAGAGATCTAGGACAAGCATGAATCAAAAAAAATTTATATGCTCTTCACCTTAGATCAGATGAAGCATAAATCATGGATTCAGGAACTAAGGATCATTTTATATGAATCAAGATTGAATTAACGACTCAAGAAGCTATTTTCACCATACCCACATAATTAGAAAGGGATTAGGGGTAATAAGGAATGCGTTTTGATCTTCACAAGCTCTTGCTTGAATGAAAATCAAGTCTTTAAAGAGCATCAGAAAGGATTTTTATAAAGGAATGCAAAGAGCACTCACCATGTTTATTGAATTTAGAAATCAATAAAAGCTGATTAAAAATGAGTTTTGAGTGTTCATATACTAAAATTAATGCCCGAAGTCGAATCTCACAAGGATAGGAAGTGGATTTTCGCTCAAACAACAAACTCCTAAAAATAAGCTTAAAATAGGCTATTTAGGCCCAAATTAAACCAAACAGCTAAGTGGGCTTATTTAAGGCTGGAACCCACTTTGTTAAGTCTTAAATAACTTATCTAAGATATTCAAAGAATAATTTGAGTCTGCTCAAACAGATTAGACCATATAGCCCAAAGATGCTCAAAACAACCTAATCATAATAAACAGGGTGTTTCTAGTTGCACAACATAGTTAATCTTCTTCAACAAGTCCAACACGTTGATCCTCCAAGCCTTGAGTCATCATTACGAACTTAGTTGACGTGTTTCCAAGTTTTTTATCTTATTCCCTTGCATATAGGTCCACCATCAGATTATTGAGAGCCTCTTTAGTTCATTTAACCTACAACAGTGTCGTTGCTCCTCTAAGATTCTCTAATGGATCTTTTGCCTTAGTAACAACTTTTTGAGCTTGTTTAAGTGTTTTTCCTTACTTTCCAAGCTCTCCAACACATCCCATTCCTTCTGCCTTGTCTGAAGTCACTTGGGATCCTTTATCTCCATCATTCCCCCTTTCTTTGTAAGGATTTGTCCTCAAATAGACTTCTTTGTTTGCAAAATCAAAAAGATCAGTAATGTTGAAAGTAGTATGAGCATCATATTCACCTAGCATATCGATCTTGTATGTGTTCTCATTGATTCTTTACTACACTTAAAACGGTCCATCATTATGCTGCGATAACTCAGATTTGTGTTTGTTTGGAAACCTTTCCTTTCATAAGTGTACCCGAAACCCAATCACCAAATTTTAATATTCCTTGCTTCTCATATTGTTGCATCTTTTTCTGATGGAGGTCAGCTTGCATCAAAACTCACCAATCCATTACAAGGCATTGGAAGTCCTATGATAAGAGCAAAAACTAAGTGCATAAAGGAGGCTTTGCAAGGGTGTCATTGACATTCAAGACAAATTCTAAAGCATTACCAAGATTAATTACTTATATTCCAGCCTAAGAGCAAAGGCTAACAAATAAAAAATAATGCTTGGAGCCTAATACGCAAGAATGACCCACAAGCTAGTTTTTAATGAAGCACAATCTCCATACTGACCTTTTAAAAAGGCTAAAAATGTGGGATTAAATGGAAATTTTGTGTTTTGACTTTCTTTCGTTAATTATTATAAGTTGTCAAGTTATTTTTTTTTGAAGGATTTCATATTTAAAGCTAATTACGGCTGGTTTGTATCCTAATGTTAAGGGAATCCTTCCTAGTCAAGTTTTTCCTATTTAGTTGTTCTTACGAATAGTTAAGAAAAAGTTTCCTTATAGGATTTTCATCATTTGTTACCTATTTACAGAGGAAATACCATATATTAGAAAGATGATCTTATCATCAATAAAATTTGGGTGCTTCTCTATTACAATTTTCTCTTGGTTCTTTAGTCAAGAACTAAACCTAGTCTCTTCAAGGTAACTTATAGTGATCAACTTATAACTTTGGTTCCAATCATCAAGTTTGGATGGGATCCAGTTATTCACATGATTCAAGAAGGATTCTTGAGTTTCTTTTCTTTGTTGATTTTGAGTCTTAGGTTTTCCTTCACTAAGGTTTATTTCATTTGTTATCAGAGCCAAACTCCTTGAATCATATTACATCTTTACTTGTGTTCAATCTTGCTTACAAATGAGTGTTCAATTGTGGCAATAAGGGACACTTTGCAAATGAGTGCAAAGCACCTCCTAAGGTACATGATCCCTTTTCTACTTCATTTGTACATGTTGTGTGAGCATGTACTTAACTGAGCCTGATTCTTTGTGGATTAGAGATTCAGGAGCAACGGACCACCTAGCCAAAGAAAATTTTTGGTCGTGGCCTTTAGGAAGTTACTAAAGGGAGCAAAGCATCTTTTTTTGGGGAATAATTGAAGCCTTGAAGGGATAGGAACTTGTACAGTTCCTCTAAACAATGGAAATTTATTTTTAATTGATGTTTTATATGCACCTAAGATTTGTAGAAACTTGGTTTCTGTATGTTCCTTGTTAAAGTTCGAATATTGCTTGAATTTCTTTAACAAATCTGAGAATATTATTAAAGATAACGTAGTCATGTGTTCTTGTTTAGAAAACAAGGGTTGTTTGAATTGAACGCAAGTGTTGCTACTTCCAATTGCTAAGTAACTGAGGTTACTACTGAGATGACTTGGCATGAGCGTTTGGGACATATTAACAAGAAAGTATGACTAACTTGACCACACTTGGCTTACTTGGATCATTGTCCAAGGTCTCCAAGTTGCCAATCATGTCTTGTTGGCAAGGCCACAAGAAAGCCTTTTCACAAGGCAACTAGGAGTTAAGAAGCTTTACAATTAGTTCACTCTGATCTTTGCGGACCAATGGGAATTGACAATTGTACTTGGTTTACCCTTGTATAACTAAAGCACAAGTGTGAAGCATTGAGGTGCTTAGAAACATACTTGCACTTATTAGAGAATCAACTAGGTAAGAAGATCAAGTCATTGAGGACTGATATGTTGATTTTAGATCATAACTCAAACAAGAAATCTCATGATTTCATAAGCATACAAGATCCTACGTATATCACTAAGAAGGGTAGGATGATATACTAACTTGAAAATGCAGTGGAATAATTCCTTGTATGCTTGATGTTTTGCTCCCTTGTGGAGATACACTATGGCTTCTTCTTCTCCAACTTGTCGCGGTTGGAATGGATGGAGTAGATCGATCTCGTCACAATGCACTAAGGTCAGAAAAGTTGCTAACTTGTGAAAGTAGCAATCCTTATGGTTCACCCACAATGCTCTTAATAAACTTAATAACTATTTTATGGGAGAGTGCTTCAACACATGGAGACTTGAAAGAAGGGAGTGTTTTCGGCTCAAATATGGGGAGAAGAGGGTAGTATTCTGCCACAGAAAAAAAACTCAAAGGAACTACAAAATTCCCTTTTATAGGCCACCAAAAGATGACTTTGAAGAGTTATGACGCCTCCAATAGTTATGTCTCTTAGAAAAACATCATGACTCTTTCAAGAGTTATGTCTCTTGGTGAAACATTATGACTCTTGGCCAAGGGACACATCCTTTGGCAAATAGTCATCTATCTTCACTTAAAGTCATGATGGTACACTCATGACCATTCATTATTGTACATGAAGCCCTTTTTGGCCAAATGGTCACAACCATTGGTGTCATGTATGTTCATTCTAAGGCAAGTACATGACAAATCTTCCCCATTGGCCGAATTCAACCCTTTGATCAAATTCATTTTTTTTGGCCGAATTCATATATCCATATGGAGATAATGAACTTGCACTCTAAATGCATGCATGGAAAGATGCATTAAGGCGTGCTACAGCTAATAATACACCCAATTGCCCATTTTGCACTTAAGTATGCTAGATTCCTTCATCTAGCACAACCAATTTCGCGCATTAAGCTTTGAATTTCAACTCTAACTCATGCTCCTTAGTTAGCTCTTCTAGCTTAACTAGTGTGAACACATTTATAGCTAGCTTCAATTCCCAAGAACCAAAGATGAGCTGGGGTAATCTCAATTGAGTCCAATTGAGCTTATCCCTAGCTTTCTAGCTGTTAACTAGTTTTAATGAGCTCCCACGAGCTTACCTTAAACTAGCTTTAGACAATTGAGCTAAGGGAAAGTCATGTTAAGTCACTTATAGCTTACATGAACTTGATTGAGCTCCCTTGAGCTGAGGGTCAACTCCTTACGTGAAACCCAAGCACTTTCAAATATATCTTGATGCGTCAAATGAATTTTGTAGCACTTAAGCTATAAAATTCCAACAAGCTCCCACACACAAAAAGATATATTTTAAAAAAAATATGCTCCCACTCAAACATAACATACTCAACAAGTGAACATACAAAAATGAAAACAAATAATAGTTGAAGCACATAATTTTGAGTTGTGGGTGTGACCTTAGGCATGTAAACAAAATCTCTTTACATTGTGATTGTTATGTTGGAATTTTATAGCTCAAATGCTATAAATTCCATTTAACGCACCAAGATATATTTGAAAGTGCTTGGTTTCATGTAAGGAGCTGACCCTCAGCTCAAGGGAGCTCAATGAAGCTCATGTAAGCTATAAGTAGTTTGACATGACTTTCCCTTAGATCAAGTGTCTAAAGCTAGCTTAAGATAAGCTCATGGGATCTCATTAAAACTAGTTAATAGTTAGAAAACTAGGGATAAGCTCAATTGGACTCAATTGAGATTACCACAACTCATATTTGGTTCTTTGAAATTGAACTAGCTATAAACGTGTTCACACTAGTTAAGCTAGAAGAGCTAATTAAGGTGCATGAGTTGGAGTTGAAACCTAAAGCTTAATGGGCGAAATTGGTGGTGCTAGATGAAGGAATCTAGAGTGTTTGGGTGCACAATAGACACTAGGGTGTACCATGAGTTGTAGCATGTCATAATTCATCTTCCCATGTATGCACTTAGAGTGCAAGTTCATTGTCACCACATGGATACATGAATTTGGCCAAGAAAGGTTGAATTAGGCCAAGAGGTTGAATTCAGACAATGGGGAAGATTCATTATGTACCTTGCCTTAGAATGAACATACATGACATCCTTTCACCAAGGTATGTGTACTTTGGATGAAAGGATGTATTGTTTCGGTGGCCAAAAAAGGGTTCTTGTACAAAAATGAATGGTAATGAGTGTACCATCATGACTTTAAGTAAAGATACATGATTATTTGCCAAGGATGTGTCCCTTAGCCAAGAGTCGTGATGTTTAGCCAAGAGACAAAACTCTTAGAAGAGTTATGATGTTTCTCCAAGAGACAAAAATCTTAGAAGAGTTATGATGTTTCTCCAAGAGAAAAAAATCTTAGAAGAGTTATGATGTTTCTCCAAGAGACATAACTCTTGGAAGAGTCATGACTCTTCAAAGGCACCTTTTAGTGGCCTACAAAAGGGAATTTTGTAGTTCCTTTGAGAGATTTTTTCTTTGACCTAATACTAAACTCTTCATCCTATCGTTGACCTAAAAACACTCCCTTCTTTCAAGTCTTCATGCGTCGAAGCACTCTCCCATAAAATAGTCGTTAAGCTTATTAAGAGGACTGTGGGTGAACCATAAGGATTGCTACTTTCACAAGTTAGCAACTCTTTCGATCTTAGTGTGTTGTGACAAAATTAGTCTACTCCATCCATTCCAAACACGATGAGTTAGAGAAGAAGGAGAAACCATAGTGGATCTCCACAAGGGAGGCAAAACATCAAGCATACAAGGAGTTATTCCGCTGTATTTCAAGTTAGTATATCATCCTACCCTTCTTAGTGACATGCGTAGGATCTTGTATGCTTATGAAATCATGAGATTTCTTGTTTGAGTTATGATAAAAAATCAGCAAATGGTATCAGAGCTTTAGGTTGAAAGCATGATTTGAAATGGTTTTATGATCATAAAATTGACATACTAATATATTGGTATATATTTTTAGCGCAATTATGATAATGGTATGTTAATGTATTTGTTGCTATATGTTCTATATGTGATAGTTGTCATGCTAAATTGAAGGTTTTATTGAGAGCATGTTTTGTGAAACATCATGTTGAAATATTTCTAATTGAATGTATATGCATTTCTTTTGCTATGTTTTAGCATGAAATAGTTGTTTCTCATACATATTGCTTGATTAAGTCTTGTTGTGGTAGAAATGCACTTATATGTGATAATTACACCAATGTAGATGGCATGTAAGAATATTGTTGCTAAATTAAATAAAGACCTCAAGCTTGATGGAGATAATTAATCCATTTGGAAACAAAAGGTTCAATTCATCTTCACTGAGCAAGATACACTTGATGTGCTCTTCCATACGGTCGTGCAACCAGCGGTGGGTGGAAACTCTAATGCCTATGAGGTATATAAGAAGAAAGATTCTGTGACCAATGTTACTCTCTTCAGTACCATGGTTGATGAACTCATGGTGGAATTCTCTATGCTTTAGTCAGCCAAAGCCATATGGGATTCAACCAAGACTAAGCACATATATGTTTCTTTGGATAAACAAAGAGCTATGATTCTTAAGTTGGAGAATTATAGTGAGAGTGCTGACCACACCATGAGTGCCCACTTACATGAGATGTCACACATAATTAATCAATTCAAATCCGCTGGTCATGTGCTCACTGATGAGCAACAAGTTCAAGCAATAATTTGTTCCTTGATTGATGAGGAGTGGCAATTGATGAAGGTTAATTTATGCCACAACTCTCAAATCAAGTCATTTGATGACATTGCAAAGCATCTTTTGCTAGAGGCAGAGGTGATGGCCATCAAGAACCATTTAAAGGCATATGTTGTTGGAACTTCCTTTCCCCACAAAACAAGTTCAAAAGGAAGAAGAAAAGGAAGGATGGTTAAGACAATGGGAACGATGCCACCTTGAAAAGTTCAAGAAGAAGCACAATAAAGACAAGTTGAAGTACTTCAATTGTGGCAATAAGGGATACTTTGCAAACGAGTGCAAAGCACCTCCTAAGGTACGTGATCCCTTTTCTACTTCATTTGTACATGTATCATGCATGTACTTAATTGAGTCTGATTCTTTGTGGATTAGAGATTTGTGAGCAAGGGACCACATAGCCAAAGAAAAGTAGAAGTAGAAGGGATAGGAACTTGTAGAGTTCCTCTGAACATTGGACATTTGTTGTTAATTGATGTTCTATATGTACCTAAGATTTGTAGGAACTTAGTTTCTGTATGTTCCTTGTTCAAGTTTGGATATTGCTTGAATTTCTTTAATAAATCTATGGATATTATTAAAGATAATGTAGTCATGTGTTCTTGTTTAGTAAACAACGAGTTGTTTGAATTAAACGCGAGTGTTGCTATTTCTAGTTGCTATGTAACTGAGGTTGCTACTGAGAAGACTTGGCATGAGCATTTGGGACATATTAACTAAATTGGCCACACATGACTTACTTAGATCATTGTCCAAGGTCTCTATACCAAGTTGCCAATCATGTCTTGTTGGCAAGGCCACAAGAAAGCCTTTTGGCAAGGCAACTAGAAGTCAAAAAGCTTTACAATTAGGTCACTCCAATCTTTATGGACCAATGAAAATTGTAGCTAGACTTAGGTTTTGATACTTTATCACATTCATTGACGATTGTACTCAATTTACCCATGTGTTCTTACTAAAGCACAAGTGTGAAACATTGAGGTGCTTTGAAACATACTTGCAATTAGTGGAGAATCAATTGGGTAAGAAGATCAAGTCATTGAGGACTGATCGTGGTGACAAGTATATGTCAAATGATTTTAATGCATTTTGTGACCAAAAGGGCATTGTGAGGCAACTCACACTCCCTTGGACTCCACAACAAAATGGAGTAGATGAAAGGAAGAATAGGACTCTTATGGATATGGTGCGATCCATGATGTCTAAGGCCAACTTGGGTATTGCCTATTGGGGTGATCATTGCTTAGTGCAACACATATTTTGAATAATGTGCCCTTTATGTCTATTGATTTTATGTCATATGAGTTATGGTCTAAGAAAACCCCTAAATTAAGCTATCTCCATCCATGGGGATGTACAACTTATGTAGATGCTACAGATCACCCTCTTGGGAAATTAGGCCCTAGAGGGAGGAAGTGTGCCTTCCTTGATTATTCTAAGCATTCTAAAAGGTATGTGTTCTTGTACGTAAGTCACAATATTGAAAATGTCTTTGAACCAAGAAATGCCAACTTTATTAAGGATGAGTTCCGTCAAGTTGGTGAATGTTGTGATTTAGATGCGTTGGTTGAGACCTTTGTGCAAGGTCAGTCTAGTGTTTTGGAAGCACCATTGACTACACTTTCCTTGGTGGAAGTTCCTCAACAAGAGGCTATTCAAGTGCCTCCTACATCCCCACTTGTTAATGAACAACAAGAAGAAGTTCTTGATGAACAAGTTCAAGAGGGAGTTCAAGAACCACATGATCAGGCTATAGGGAAAGATCATGATGAGCGTCCTCCTAAGCATAGTTTGAGACGTTCAAATAGGCCATTTGGACCACCAAAAAGAATGGTGGATTTTGGGGGGAAGTGAGGTAAAGAAGTGGTGCATGAAGACCATTGTGTTTATATGTACACTTCTGGGTCTAAATTTGCCATTATGATTCTATATGTGGATGACATATTGATAGCAAGTAATGGGTTGAGTTTGTTGGAAACCATGAAAGGATGGTTGTCTTCCTCCTTTGACATGAAGAATATGGGAGAAGCTGCCTATATATCCTTAGTGTTAAGATCCTAAAAGATAGGAAAGCTAAGATGTTGGCCTTGTCTCAAGAACCTTATATTGATAAGATTCTTGCAAGGTTCAACTTGACAA
>JANQBM010041000.1:0-10344 GCA_025594535.1 Erythroxylum domingense | reverse complement strand
GCTCTTCCCCAAGCTTGATCAACAAAAATTCTTGAAGTTCTTGTGAAATAAAAGCTTGTACATAAATCTGAAATTGTACTTTGAGCTTTTTGGAGCGTGACCTTGTAATCGGACCCATTGGCATCCTCAAGTCTGCAATGCCTTAGTGAGTTGTATCAGTGTTAAACCAAGTATTTAAACACTATCTTCCTTTTAGAATAACCAATGCACCAAATACTTTCATACGCCTCATTGAATGAGGAACTTTCCTTGGAAATTTTAGTTATTTTATCTAGATGATATTCTCATGCACTCCAAGAGTGATATAAAAAATTTAGAGCATTGAGATTGTTATTTGAAACTTTGAGAGAGTACAAGTTGTTCAAGAAGCTAGAGAAGTTTACATTCATGACTTCAGGTGTGGTTTTCTTAGAAATGTTAATATTTTAAGGGGGAATCTCAATAGATCAAGCTAAGGTTGAAGCTATTAGAAGTTAGATAACTCCAACAAGCATTTCTCAAGTGCTAAGTTTCCATGGGTTGAGTTTTTTTTGTCAATGATTCATTAAAAAATAAAACATAATCATGACCTCTATAACTGAGTGTTTGAAGAAAGGTAAGTTTGAATTGGATAGTACTACACAACAAACATTTGGGTTGACCAAAGACAAATTGTGCAATGCTCCAATTTTGGCACTTCCAAAATTTAATGAATTATTTAACGTTGAATTTGACACAATCAACAAGGAATGGTGTTGTTCTTTTCTAACAAGGGCATTCCATTGCATATTTTAGTGATAAATTGGGGAGTTGGATATTAAATTACTTCATTTACAACAAGAATTTTTATGCTTCAAGCACTTGATAATTTGAGTCATTATCTTAATTCAAGACCATTTGTTCATTGAAGCATATTAATAGGCAATAGAAACTTAATGTAAGGCATGAAAAATGGGTTGCTTTCTTGCAATCATTCACTTTCTCTTCAAAATAAAAGGAGGGAAGATCTAACATGGTTGAAAATGCACTTTCCTGATGATATAATGCTTACTATTTTGAACTCAAACCTTTTGGGATTGGAAACTTTGAAAGAATTCTATGATTTGAAAATTTCATAAGAATGCAAGAAAGTAGCAGTGGATAGCTTTGTTCTTCAAAATGATTTTTGTTTAACAGCAACAAATTAGGTGTTCGCAATGAGTTTTTGATTAGGAAAGCATATGGAGGAGGATTGGTAGGTCATTCTATCATTCACAAGACTTTGAAAATTTCTTCAAGAATATTTCTATTAGCCTCACATGTAAGATGAAGTTCAAGCTCTTGTTAATCGATGTAGGTCATGTCAACAATCTCATAGTAGATTTCATCATGGTTTATTGTGTCTTTGTCCATACCTTTAAGACATTGGGAATATGTGAGCATGAACTTCATCATGGCACTTTTTTCCTTATCATGAGACGAAAGATATATAGCTGATTTGTACTCTAAATGGATTGTTCATTTTCATGAGATGCCTAAGTCCATTGTATTAGATTGAGACTCAAAGTTCTTAATTCACTATTGATGGTCTCTATGGAGGTTACTAGGAACAAAGCTCTTGTATTACATCACACATTCACAACCCGATGACCAAAATTAAGTTATAAATAGAACATTAGGTGCTTTGTTGCACGGGTTGGTGAATAAGATGATCAAAGATTGGGATTTTAAACTTGCACATGCAGATTTTGCCTATAAAATGTTACCTTTGCATGCAATTGGGAAGTCACTGTTAAAGTGGTGTATGAAATTACTCCATATATTCCCATTGATTTGTTGCCTCTGCCAATGGACAAATTGTTGAACTTTGATGCTAAGAAATGTTTAGAAGAGATGGAAAAGTTGTATGATCAGATTCGAGCTATAATAGAGAAGGCAAACTCACAACACAAAGTAAGAGCAAACAAGTTCCGTAAATAACCTTATTTGAACCATGTGATCTTGTTTGGTTCCATCTTAGGAAGCAACATTTTCCCAGAAAAAGGAAAAATAAACTGATTCCTAGAGTTGAAGTTCCATTTAAGGTGCTCGAGAGAATTGGAGAGAGTGCTTACAAGCTAGACTTTCCCATAGATTAATGAGTTTTGACTACCTTTGACATTGGTGATCTTTCTCCCTATCTTGAGGACGACAAGCTTGAAGAGTTAAGGAAAACCTTTTTTAAAGAAGAGGAGAATTATGCGGGAGCACTCAAGAATAGTTTAGTACATGGAGATAACCAAGAAGCACTAATACTTGAATTTCATAGGCTGAACAAGAACGTAGTTAGCTTTGGATTGAATGTATGGGTTAGAGATGACTAGTCCAAGATGCTGAAGAGCGAAAAACAAGTAATTTATGCTGGGCCTTTATACTTTTTTTAGGTTCATTGGGGTTTTTATTGGTTGGAATTTCTAATTATCTTGGCAGAAACACTTATTATGGTTGAATTCTATGAAGCTTTGTTTTACTTTCGTTTTTTTGTTATAATTTTAAAAAGGATAATAATTATGAAAAGGGCTAGAAAGTATATTTTCTTGCCACCCAAATATTAGTTTTTGTTTCCTAGTCAAATTAAGCAAAATTTTCTAATCAAATTAGACATATTTGTTAGTTGATTTTTAATAGGATTTTAGTTTATTCAAAAACAAGGAAGCTCAAAACATCTATAAATAGGGAAAATTAATGAATAAAGAAAATTTTGGGCAATAAAATTCAGGTTGATATTTTTCTTATAGGTACCAGTATGTGTTTTAATTTCTTGCCTTACGATGTTAGAAATGACCTTGAGATAATATCGTTGGTGCTGCAGCTTTAGAAGGGCTGAAATCAATTTCTTTTTTATCTTCTTTTTTTCCATTCAACATGTTTGGATTTGTTTTCTTGAGTAACCAAATGCATCATTTTTTTTGCCAAAATTAAGAGATACCTAATGGGTATCTAGGAATTTCAAGATAAGGGGCAGTCTTACTGTGGAATATAGGATTTTTTTTTCCAAAATGAAAAGATAAAAAAGGTATATCTATAAATTTAAAACTAAATGGGAAATTCCTAAAGTGTTATAAAACATTTTTCCTAAAATGAAGAGATACCTAGTGATATGAAACAAAACAAGCTTCTTCAAGATTTACTCAAACCACACATTAAACCACTTAGAACAACTAGAAAACAACTTCAAATCCCATCAAATCAGTTTGCCAACACCACAAAACACTCTCAACAACATTAACATGGTCTTTCTATATGTATAACATCTCATTCTTATATTCAAATCAGATTAATTCATCAATTGATATTAATGAGGCAAGGATAACTGAAGAACACTCCAAACTAAATTTCAAACAATTCAATCATAAGATAAATTAAACTTACAAGAATAGAAGGCCAACAATTATTCCTAGCCTAAAGGAGATAATACTAACTTGAATTATCCATCACTAAGTTAGGACAAACTTGGATAAAGGAAAGAAAAAAGAAGAACTCCATCTTCTTGGTTTTTCTATTCATCAAATTTGCGGTTCTTCTTTTACAAAATGAGAGAATGGCCTTTTTATATAGGCTAAACATGAGTAGGTGAAGAAACTTACATGGGAAATACCAAAAGTTACAATTAAATATTAGCCAAAATTCATCCACCATTCAATAATAACAAAATTCATACCCATTTAATGCTTTAGGAAAAATTTCCTGTTGATGAATTCATGGTGGATTTCTCTATACTTGAGTCGGCCAAAGCCATATGGGATTCAGCCAAGACTAAGTATGGAGATCTTTCTTTGGAGAAACAAAGAGCTATAATTCTCAAGTTTGAGAATTATAGTAAGAGGGTTGACCACACAATGAGTGCCCACTTACGTGAGATATCACACATGATTCATCAACTCAAATCCACTAGTCATGTACCCACTAATGAGCAACAAGTTCAAGTAATAATCTTTTCCTTGCCTGATGAGGAGTGGCAGTTGATGAAGGTCAATTTACGCCACAACTCCCAAATCAAGTCATTTGATGACATTGCAAAGCAGCTTCTTCTAGAGGCAGAGGTGATGGGCATCAAGAACAATTCAAAGGCATATGTTGCTAGAACTTCCTTCCCCCATAAGAACAAGTTCAAAGGGAAGAAGAAAAGGAAGGATGGTCAAGACAATGGGAATGGTGCCACCTTGAAAAAGTTCAAGAAGAAGCGCAACAAAGCCAAGTTGAAGTGCTTCAATTGTAACAATAAGGGACACTTTGCAAATGAGTGCAAAGCACCTCCTAAGGTACATAATCCCTTTTCTACTTCATTCGTGCATGTTGTGTCATGCACGTACTTCACTGAATCTGATTCTTTGTGGATTATAGACTGGGGGGCAACGGACCTCATAGCCAAAGAAAGGTCTTGGTTTGTGGCCTTTAAGAAGTTGCTAAGAAAAGCAAAGCATGTTTCTGTGGGGAACAATAAAAGCTTTGAAGTAGAAGGGATAGGAATTTGTAGAGTTCCGTTGAACAATGGACATTTTTTATTAAATGTTGTTCTATATGTACCAAAGATTTGTAGAAACTTGGTTTTTGTATGTTCCTCGTTAAAATTCGAATATTGCTTGAATTTCTTTAATAAATTTGTGGATATTATTAAAGATAATGTAGTCGTGTGCTCTTGTTTAGTAAACAATGGGTTATTTGAATTGAACGCGAGTGTCGCTACTTCTAGTTTCTATGTAACTAAAGTTACTACTGAGATGACTTGGCATAAGCATTTGGGACATATTGGACAAGAAAGTATGACTAAGTTGAACACACATGGCTTGATCATTGTCCAAGGTCTCTATGCCAAGTTGCCAATCATGTCTTGCTGGCAAGACCACAAGAAAGCCTTTTGGCAGGGCAACTAGAATTCAAGAAGCTTTACAATTAGTTCACTCCGATCTTTGTGGACCGATGAGAATTGCATCTAGACTTGGGTTTAGATACTTTATCACATTCATTGACAATTGTACTTGAAACATACTTGCACTTAGTGGAGAATCAATTAGGTGTAAGAAGATCAAGTCATTGAGGACTGATTGTGGTGGCGAGTACATGTCAAATGATTTAAAGGCATTTGGACACCAAAAGGGCATTGTGAGCTAACTCACACTTCCTTGGACTCCATAACAAAATGGAGTAGCTGAAAGGAAGAATAGGACTCTTATGGATATAGTGCGATCCATAATGGCTAAGGCTAACTTGGATATTGCCTATTAGGGCGATGTGTTACTTAGTGCAACACATATTTTGAATAGTGTCCTCTAAGTCTGTTGATTCTATGATATATGAGTTATAGTCGAAGAAAACCCCTAGCTTAAGCTATCTTCGTCCTTAAGGATGTGCAGATTATGTACATGCTATAGATCACCTCTTAGGAAATTAGGCCCTAGAGGGAGGAATTGTTCCTTCCTTGGTTATTCTGAGCATTCTAAGGGGTATGTGCTCTTGGACATAAGTCACAAGAGTGGAAGTGTCTTTGAATCGAGAAATGCCAACTTTATTAAGGATGAGTTCCTTAAAGTTGGTGAATGTTGTGATTTAGATGCGTTGGTTGAGACTTTTGTGCAAGGTTAGTCTAGTGTTTTCGAAGCACCATTAACTACACCTTCCATGGTGGAAATTTCTCAAAAAGAGGTTGTTTAAGTGCCTCCTGCATCCCCACTTGTTAATAAACAACAAGAAGAAGTTCTTGATGAACACTCAAGAGGGAGTTGAGGGAGCTCAAGAACCACATGATCAGGCTATAGGGAAAGTTCATGATGAGCTTCCTCCTATACGTAATTTGAGATGTTCAAATAGGCAATTTGAACTACTAAAAAAATGGTAGATTTTGGAGGGAAATGAGGCAAACTTGGTACCATCTGAGATTGATGATCCAAGTAATATGCAAGAAGCTCTTAAAGGTTTTCAGAAAGAGAATTTACTAATGGAAATGCAAGATGAGATGAATTCGATGCATCTCAATAAGGTTTGGGACTCAGTTGAATCACCTCCTAACTGAAGGGCTATTGGGAACAAGTGGGTTCTCAAGATAGAATTGAATTCTAATGGTACTACTAATGTACAAGGCCTGATTGGTGGCAAAGGGATTCATATAGAAGGAGGGTATAGATTTTAAGGATACCTTCTCTCCTATTGTGAAATTCAATTCCATCATATTATTACTTGCTATTTTGTCTTATTTGGACTTAGAATTGCATCAAATGGATGTAAAGATCGCCTTTCTCAATGTTGATTTGAGAGAGGAGATTTACATGCAACAACCCGAGGGGTTTTTTGAAAAGGGTCAAGAACATAAAGTATGTAGACTTAAGAAGTTTATATACAGTCTTAAGCAAGCATCAAGACAGTGGTACTTGAAGTTTCATGATGCAATCACAAAATTTGGTTTTGTGATGATGCATGAAGACCATTATGTTTATGTGTACACTTGTGAGTCCAAATTTTCCATTATGACTCTAGATGTGGATGACATATTGATGCAAGTAACGGGTTAAGTTTGTTGAAAACCATGAAAGGATGGTTGTCTTCCACCTTCAACATGAAGGATATGGGAGAATCTACCTATATCCTTGGTGTTAAGAGCCTAAGAGATAGGAAAGCTAAGATGATGGTCTTGTCTCGAGAACCTTATATTGATAAGATATTTACAAGGTTCAACTTGACAAACTCAAAACCAATGAGTACACCACTTGCATATGGTTGCAAGCGTGGGCAAGATTTGTGTCCTCGTAACTAAACACATTAACATGAAGTATCATTTTGTTAGAGATGCAATAGAAAAGGGAGAAATTAAGTTAGAGTACATATCTCTGGACCTAATGGTGGCTGACACTATGGCTAAACCATTGCCACCATTTCATTTTGCTAAACATGTAAAGGCAATGAGTCTTCATAGGTTATGAAATGTTGGTGCAATTTTCTCCTTCTTGTGTCACATATGTAAGACGTTTGATAAATGAAAAGTTGTTTATCAATTATTGGTGCATTTCACTTTGGAACCACAACGAAAAATGTATATGTCAATCATAAGCTGAGGATGGTTGTCTCACACATCCTCCCTTGCATCTTTAGGTAAGATCAAGGATGAGACCGTTAAAACCTTAAATGTATGTTATCTCTTAAAAGGGATATGTTACTTATGTGTCATACATTTAACTCGGAGTCATGAACTAATACTTGACAACTTTAGTCTTATGGTCGTCTTGATTATGCATGCATGAAGATAAGGTGATGAAGGTCATCAAGTTTGTATGTCCACTCATACATACTATCTTATGATTTCATTCTCATGAGTGAGAATAAGCAGTATTTCATGGTTGTTTGACATGTCCTCCTATTATTGAGAATAATAGGAGTTACACATCTAAATATTTTAGGAGGGAGAATTGACACACCCCTCCATATGGGAGTGAAGTAGTAAAATATTTAAGGATGTGTTTAGGGAACATCAAAGGGATGTGTTCCAATTGTTCATATGCATGCATCAAGATAAGGTGATCAAGGTGATCAAGTTTGTATGTCCACTCATACATACTATCTTATGATTTCATTCTCAAGAGTGAGAATAAGCAGTATTTCATTGTTGTTTGACATGTCCTCCTATTATTGAGAATAATAGGAGTTACACATCTAAATGTTTTAGGAGGGAGAATTGACACACCCCTCCATGTGGGAGTGGAGTAGTAAAACATTTAAGGATGTGTTTAGGGAACATCAAAGGGATGTGTTCCAAATGTTCCATAGTTAACCATGAAATCGAACAACAGAAGAAAATAAGCAAATTGTCTCTTGTCTTGCTTATGTGTGAGATTCTTCGTTCAAACCTGTTAGTGACTATGGCTATTAGGAAATTAAGGGTTATTATGGTCTTTTTGATTGGTTGTTGAAGGTCTCGGGAGAAATGGGACTGGAGTATCCTCCTTTTAGATGGTCATGTTTTCTTAAATTTTCTAGTAGTTCAAAGCTAAAGGACATACATGGATGCATAAGTATAACTGCATGAGTTACATAACTATAATAGCATATGTTGCACATTATAAATAATACACAATCACGTTAATCAATCTTGGAGCCACATATTATTTTGTACAATATGAAAGATTGAGTGTGATGTGAGAAAGAAACCAAGTGCACTTGAGGTTTAATACATTTATGAGTTTTATGAGTTAAAACTCACAAAGGAGACTAAATGTGATTAAACATGTGTATCAAAATGTCTTTGGGTTTGAGAGGCATAACTTGATTTGTTCAGGTAAGTTTGATTTGTTCAAACATGAGGAGAGTGACAATCTTTCATTGTGAGTCTAACAACACAATGTGAAGAGATTTTGTTTACATTCCTAAGGTCACACCCACAACTCAAAATTATGTGCTTCAACTATTATTTTTTGGGGCTTTGTATGTTCATTTGTTGAGTATGTTCTAATTGAGTGGGAGCATAATTTTTTTAAATATATCTTTGTTCGAGTGGGAGCTTCTTGGAATTTTATAGCATAAGTACCACAAATTTTATTTGATGCACCAAGATATATTTGAAGGTGCTTGGGTTTCATGTAAGGAGCTAACCTTCAGCTCAAGGGGTCTTAATGAAGCTCATGTAAGCTATAAGTGGCTTGACATGACTTTTCCTTAACTCAAGTATCTAAAGCTTGCTTAAGGTGAGCTTGTGGGAGCTCAATTAAAATAGTTAATAACTAGAAAGCTGAGGATAAGCTCAATTGGAATCAATTGAGATTACCCTAGCTCATCTTTGATTCATGGGAATTTAAGCTAGCTATAAATGTGTTCATACTAGTTAAGCTAGTAGAGCTAATTAAGGAGCACGAGTTGGAGTTGAATCCCAAATCTTAATGGGCAAAATTAGTGGTGCTAGATGAAGGAATCTAACGTGCTTGAGTGCATAATGGACACTAGGGTGTACCATGAGTTGTAGCACACCATAACGCATCTTCCCGTGCATGGACTTAGAGTGCAAGTTCATTATCTCCACATGCACACGTGAATTTTCCCAAGAAAGAATAAATTTGGCCAATTAGGAAGATTCATCATCTACCTTGCCTTAGAATGAACATACATGACACCCATTTACCAAGGTATGTGTACTTTGGATGAAAGTATGTGTTGTTTCGGCCAATGGTTGTAACTATTCAACCAAAAAAGGGCCATATATAAGAATAAATGGACATGAGTCTACCATCATGACTTTAATTGAAGATACATGACTCTTTGCTAAAGGATGTGTCCTTGGTCAAGAGTCATGATGTTTCTCCAAGAGACATAACTCTTGGAAAAGTCATGACTCTTCAAAGGAACCTTTTGGTGGCCTATAAAAGGGAATTTTGCAGTTCTTTTGAGAGATTTTTTTTCCTTTGGCCGAATACTTCACTCTCTTCCCATCTTTGAGCCGAAAACACTCTTTTCTTTCAAATCTTCATACATTGAAGCAATCTCCCATAAAACAATTGTTAAGCTTATTAAGGGCATTGTGGGTGAACCATAAGGATTGCTACTTTCACAAGTTAGCAACTCTTCCGACCTTAATGCATTATGATGAGATTAGTCTACTTCATCCATTCCAATCATGACGAGTTGGAGAAGAAGGAGAAGCCATAGTGGATCTCCACAAGGGAGGCAAAACATCAAGCATACAAGGAGTTATTCCGCTACGTTTCAAGTTAGTATATCACCCTACCCTTCTTAGTGACATGTTTAGGATCTTGTATGCTTATGAAATCATGAGATTTCTTGTTTGAGTTATTGATGGCGTTTAGGGGTGGTGGTTGTTGTGGTGTTTAGGGGTGATGGTTGAAGTTTTGGAAAAGTTGGAATTTTTCCCGAGTACAAACAAACAGGCAGATTGTAAGGTGAATTCCGGAAAAATGGCTTAGAATTTGGAGATGATTCTTGCATAAAAATTGTAGAATAGGATGTGGGATACAACTTTGGTGAAGGAAGTTTGTTAATCGGATCAACAGGTGCAAAGTTATGAATTTTTTAATTTGACTATGTTCTGGAAATCGTGGCCGCAGACTAGACGATTTCAAAGTGCATTTCTGGGCAAACGGAGGAGCATTTTCGGGTGATTCTTGAGGCTAAATTAAAGTTAAAGAAGTGAACTACAACATTGATGAAGGAATTTTGTCAAACTTATGAGCAGAAAAAAAGATATGACTTTTCTTGTTTTGGACGTTCTAGATTAGGAATCTGGGCAGATTTTCGGAAAATGATGCATAGGGGCTGATGTGAAGAATTTGATGGGAATGGATAGTTTTTGGAAACTAACAAAACCCAATGAAAGATGATAACTTGCAAAAGCAAATCTCTCTTACGATTTTC
>JANQBM010040960.1:0-10345 GCA_025594535.1 Erythroxylum domingense | reverse complement strand
CCTCTATGAACCTCTCCAATTCCCATTCTCAATCACTCAAGGCACTTTTCAATAAATCACAATCATTCACATCAAAATCGGGACAATGTCATGCATGCATGTACAATATTTCATGTGCAAAAATTTCACTAATTACTATGCATATGCATATATGAATGCATGAATATGTCACTACACATTTTAAACACTCCTTAACATGGCAATTTACCAATATGCCCTTCCTATTGGTGAGGGGATGTTACATTTCATGTGTCTCGAACACTTATTATCAACTATCCATTGATTTTCTCTTGTCTCCATTTTAAAGCATATCTGCAAAAAGTATTATCTCATTTTAGGTACCTAAAATTTTTAGGTCCTTTCAGGTTAGTAGCTTGACCTTTTGGTCTCCAAATATACATTTGAGATAATTTCCTCATTCTACAAAAGTTATAAGAATAACTAATATGATCGTATCTATCATAATAGAAGCACAAAATAGGTGAATGAGAGTTGCTATAATTTCTACCATGTATCAGGTTCCTACTGTTTTGACTATGGCTATTACTGAATTTAACAAAGAAATTCTTGTATGGCCTAATATTATTGTTTTCGTTGTAACCTATAACAAACTTATCAAAAACATATTTACCACTACCAAGTAGTGCATCAAGGTTATTCCTTCCATCAACGAACTTTGCAAGATCTTTTTCTAGAGATAAGATCTTCGTTGGAAATTTCTCTTTCTCAAGTTCTATGCTGACAACTTTTCTTCTAGCTATCTCACTTTATCAGAATCATTCTTAAGCAAAGTATTTTCCAACTTGGTTAATCTTTCTGCCAGAACTTCCTTTTCAGAAACCTTTTGCTTATATTCATCCTCAAAAGACATATTTTTGGTCCCCAAACTCTCATTCGCAGATTCTAATGATTTAATCTTACTCTTCAGAGGTGCATCATTATTCTTAGACGTCTTAACTTTTTTGAAATACTTTACTGTCAACTTTTTGTACTGATCATACAATTCATGACATGCATTTTTCAATTCATCAACGTCAATTTCAGAGTTAATAATATACCTTATCATCTCCTGATTTATCCGTAAGATAGATGTTGCTAACTTCTTTATGCTCTTCTTCTTCAAACCTTTCAAAATCCTCACCTGACTAGGCTGCTTTTAGTTTCATTCTTCTTCGGTAGAAGGATCTTTTATCTCACCTAAGCTCGGTTTCACGGATCATCAAGTTTTCTTCTAACTAGTCAAGTGAAATAGTGTCTAGATTCTTTGCAGTTTCTAAAGTTGTCACCTTAGATCTCTATTCCTTTGTTAGAGATCTTAGAATCTTTGTTAAGAGCTCATCATTGGGGTATATCTTTCTTAAGTTCTTTAAAGCCATGATGATGTTGTTGAACAGTCTGAAGAATTCATTTATGATTTCTCCCTCTTTCATGCCAATAGTTTCGTAAGGCTTATTCTATGTTTCTTTACCTCATTTGTTCCTTTAAAAGTGATTTGTAGTTTATCGCACATTTACTTTGTTGTAGAGCAGTAAGATATCTTGTAATAGTCAGTTTCAAAAAACTACTGAGGGTTAGACTGTTAAAATACTGAATCACTTCAGTTACATCATTACATAATTAATTTGGTGCATTTAGGAGATAATTCTATGAATTCATTCACATGCATGATATTAGCAAACACACATGAATTATGTTTTTAAAAAATGCAAAGATTTTATGTGCACTCAATTGAAATGTTCCGGGGTATGAAAGTTTCAAAATAATTATGATATGATTGTGCATTTTTAATATCTTGTATTTTGATTTACAAATAAAAGGAATTGATGGATTATAATTAGGAATTTGGAGTTCATTTGTCACAATTAGAAGATTGATTGATTAAAATGTACATTTAAAAGATTGATTGATTAAAATGAACATTTAAACTAGGAAAATTTTCAAGTAGCAAGATAAATTGGCATGTGGAAATTTAGGATGACTAAGCCTATAAAAAAAGTGACAAATGGTTTAGAGAATTAAGTGACAAATGGCTTAGGAATTTATTGACATTTGGTAGCCAAGAAGGAGGACATGTATCTTACTTAAATGCATGAAAAGTGTCTTTAAAGAAAGAACACTCATCCTCACCATGTGACCAACACATTCAGCTTCTTTTGTTATGTTTCTACTGTATACTGTCTCCTTCTCCCTACCGAAATCCACACCTCACCCACACCTTTGGATTTCTGCCCTAATTCTGTACATTACCACAGCAAAACTCATGCAAAATCCATCATAAAGATAGCTTTAGAGGTAGAATATTGTTACATTTTGCTGTCTTCTTCTTATCATTGCCGAAACCATCCTACTCCCTCACTGTTCCTAAAATGTTCTTGCATGCATATGAGGAAAAGCAGGCTTGATACATTGAGGTTGCATTTGAGCTGAACAAGTAAGTGAAGTACTAATCTATTGTGGCATGTGTTAGCAGAAATTATGATGACTAATTAGGGATATATTGAATATGGTATTGGTGTTGAAATTATGCTAGAAAATGATGAATGAAAGGGGTACCTTCTGTTCTGTTTTGGATGCATGACAATAGTGTTTTATGAGTTGTTATATAGATGATTTAAGTTGGGATTTAAAGTATAATTGATGATGAATTCATGCTAAAGAAAGGTGTTATTGAAGTGTTTTCAAATATGAAAAAGTTAGGACTGCAAGTATGATGGTATAAAGTGAATGGTAATGAAACA
Source organism: Erythroxylum domingense (assembly GCA_025594535.1). Lineage (NCBI taxonomy): Eukaryota > Viridiplantae > Streptophyta > Magnoliopsida > Malpighiales > Erythroxylaceae > Erythroxylum > Erythroxylum domingense. The sequence continues at coordinate 7,607 of JANQBM010040960.1, read as the reverse complement.
AATGAGTAGATTTTTGTGAGATTTAATGTAACCAATATGGAAGTTAAATTAACCTAAAATGAAGTAACTTAAAGGACATGAACTATGGAAAACTTCAGGTGTTAGTGATGTCTCTAAGCTTGCAAAATTTTCGAAGTATTGAAGGTAGTAAAATTACACACATTAGTGATGTTGATGAAAAATTTTGGGATTTTAATTTCAGCTTTGTGTACGTGTTGAACCAGCTGAGAAAAATCACTCTAAATTGGTATATTTGGACTTGATTAAGGCTAGGAATGAGCCTAGATTATTGCTTGATAAATTAGTTAAGAGTTTGATAATTTTATGTAGTTAATTGATGTCATAACCTCCGGAAACAGCCTCACTACTATGTAGGGATAATGATGCGTACTATTAGACCTCTCTAGACCTCGCTTTACTGTGGCACTTTAGACTGAGTGTGATGATGATAAATTGATGTCATAACCTAAAGAATGGACTGTTTTGATATGGTTGTATTAAAAGCTAGAAATTATGATTTGTTCAAGGAATATATGTGTTCTTTTAATGCAAACATGATCTTAAGGACATGAGTAATGTGTATAAGGAATGGATGAATGAGCATAGAAGAACATGGGGTAATTATAAATGAGAATTGGATAAAGCTATGAATATATATTGCTGGAAAAAGTTTGGTGAATGTATAGATCTTGCTTGTTGAAATTCAAGATTTAAAGTAACAATTGTGTGTGTGTTATAAGAGGCTTTATGATCATGAAAATGTACACGGATAATTGTAATGTATGGTTGATGAATTTGGAGTAAATCAAGCTTATTTAAATGTATAAACCTGATTGCAAAATGGTAGTATACAAGCTATAATGTTTGAATGGTCTTAGGGTGTATAAGCACAAATTGAATAGTCAAGATCTGTGCATAAAATACATACCCGGAAAGTCAATTGAGCATGCTTTGAAACATGACACATATACATGTGCATGATTGTATATTCATATAATTAAACAAATTAGTGATTTGTGAACTATGTGTGTATGTATTGCATGACGATAGATGCATAAGGTGAACGTCAACATCCAGAAATTACCGGAACATCGAAGCAATATCATTTCTAGAGCATATTGTGAGTCAACTTAGAGGTATAAACTCATTTATATATGCTTCTGTATGAATTGTATGCTTAATGTGAAACGTGTATACAACTAATTGATAAATGTCGGAGTTAGATCCGAGGAGTTTGATATATGTGGGATGAGTACACAGAGATGAAAGGAAATGAAAACATAGCATATGAAATGATGCATCTCATCACATTGAAAAGCATGATCAGATAAAGGAGTTGTGACTAGAGTGATCAATATGCAAAAAAGAGCTTTGAGCTCAAGATTATAAAAAAGAGCCTCATGCTCAAATAATATGGACTCGAAATCCATAATGGATATGGGCTAGAAATGATCTCGGTATTTACAACAGATACAGGACAATAAATTAGGTTGATAGGCACTTGGTCACAACAAAATAAAATGAGAATGGAAACATATGTGCATTTGCATATATATCCCTACATGTATCAGATGACTGAATTGAAATGAATTATTGAATTGTTTTGAAATAGTGAATTACAATTGAAGTTAATGGAGGATGTATTGTGATATGCAATGCTAGCTTACATAATATGGTTGTGGAAGTATGATAAACTTTGATATACTTGTTTTTGTGATCTAATTTGAGTGAATAAATTAATGATGGTTCACTCATTGAGTTCGTAAACTCATCAAAATTGCAACGTTTTTTTCTGGTTCAAGGGAGTTATATCTTCTGAGGTGATATAGTAGAAGTATAGTGAGTCTTTTGTATTAGCATCACATATCATGTTACACATTTTTCTACTAATATTAAATTCTCAACTGTTGTGTAATGTATATGTGGATTCTGAAGTATAATGACATATGTGACTTTATATGTTTATGAAAGAAATGGGAAGAAATGAATGTTTTGAATCCTTATGATATGTTTGACGATTTGGATTGAGTTAATTTGGTTTTCCTAATGTACCATTTCCGTAGAGTATGTTCTCGAACATCCTCTGGTATGTTCGGGCTTACGCTCTATGGGAGTGGTATGTTACTGTTTTAGTATCAGAGCATATTTTGGTATGTCAATGTGGCATATAGAAAGAGACCCATATAGTGATCATTATTATTGTTTGTTATAAGTCATTTGCTATAGGAGACTGTATCGCATAATCAGCTAATCTTGAGTCAATAGGAACTAATAAATAGTCCCTTATACCTTAGTCTGAACAAATGCCTAAGAGAGTTCTTGAGAGGAGATAAATGAGGTATGATAAACTTAGGAAGCAGTGGGCTATAGACTTTTATGGAAGTACAGACCCTGTCAAGGTAGAGGGTTGACTGGAGAGAACAGAGAGAATATTTGATCAAATTGACTGTGGGCCTGATGAGCGGTTCGACTACGTAGTCTCGTTACTTTAAGGTCCAACCTATCAATGGTGGAGAGGAGTACTAGTGACAGAGATGAATGTCCAACAGAGCAAAGCCAATAGAGTAGGACAAAAAGGTTGAGGTAGGGGTAAAGTAATCTCAGCAGGTTCTAGTGTTAGGACTGAAGTATGGAGTAACCAACCACAGTCTCAGGCTAAGATTTTTGCCATTACTAGACAGGAGGCATAAAGTTCCCCAAATGTTATTGTACGTATATTATATGTCTTTGATCTTGAGGCATTTGCATTGTTAGTTCCAGAATTTACGTATTCCTCTATTACCCCACATATGGCATCTAAATTGCATTGTGAGAGAGATGTTGAAATTTGGCTTAGAGGTGAGAACTCCAGTAGGTAGTACTATAGTGATTGAAGAAGATGTAGAGGGTGTATTATTCAGGTTGACCAGGCTGAGTTGAAAGCTAATTTAATAGTACTACAGTTGAAAGAGATAGACCTTATTTTAAGTATAGACTGGCTTACTGTTCATAGGGCTGTGATGAATTGTAACACTAAGGAAGTTATTCTTGAATCTCCTACTCAACTAAGAGTGATATTTCGAGGTGTTAGTCAAACAGTGCCAGCCAGATTGATTTCATCAATAAGCACTTCTAAACTAATTTGATGTGGATGTGAGGCCTATTTAGCGTATGTAACTGATATCCAAGTTGAGCAGACATTATAGGATATTCCTATTATTAGGAATTTTCTAGATGTTTTTCCCATTGAATTACCGGGATTACTACCAGATAGGGAAATGAAGTTCACCATTGACCTTCTCTTAGGTACTGCTCCTATATTTATTCCTCCTTATAGGATGACACTGATGGAACTTAAAGAACTTAAAATTCAGTTGTAGGAGTTGTTAGATAAAGGTTTTATCAAATCCAACGTGTCACCTTAGGGAGTTCCAGTTTTGTTTGTAAAGAAGAAGGACAGGACTTTGAGATTGTGCATTGATTATAGGCAATTAAATCAAGTGACAGTGAAAAACAAGTATCTCCTACCTAGAATAGATGATTTACTCGCTCAATTACAAGGAGCTTAGGTGTTTATTAAACTAGATTTGAGGTCAGGGTATTATCAATTGAAAATAGCAGAAGTCGATGTACCAAAGAGTTCATTCAGGATCAAATATGGACACTTCAAGTTTTTGGTGATGCCTTTTGCATTGACGAATGCTCTGATGACTTTGATGGCCTTGATGAATAAAGTATTTCAACCTTACTTAGATCACTTTATTATTGTATTCGTAAATGATATCTTGGTGTACTCGAGGAGTAGAGAGGAACATTATGAGCATTTGAGGTTAATTTTATAGATGATGAGAAAGAAGAAATTGTACGCCAAGTTTAGTAAGTGTGAATTCTGGCTTGATCAGATGGTGTTCTAGGGTTATATAGTATCTGGACTGGGTAGTAGACCCAAAGAAAGTTAAGGCCATAATGAAATAAGAAGCAGTTCAAAATGTGTTAAAGATTCGGAGTTTTTGGGTTAACAGGTTATTACAGGAGGTTTATTTAGGGGTTCTTATTGATCTCAACCCCTTTAACAAAGCTTCTAAAGAAGAACGTACCTTTTTGATGGACTGATGAATGTCAAAAGAGCTTTGTTGAGTTAAAACATCGATTAACTATGACACTGATGTTGGCTATTTCATCTGGATCTGGAGGATATATTGTATACAGTGATGCTTCACACCAAGGGTTAAGGTGTGTTTTGATGCAGTATAGTAGAATGATTGCTTATGCTTCAAGAAAGTTAAGGCCTCATGAGTTCAATTATCTAGTTCATGATTTAGAGTTTGCTACAATAGTGTTTGCTTTGAAAATTTGGAGATATTATTTATATGACAAAACATTTCATATGTTTTATAGATCATCCAAATTTAAGATATCTGTTGAGTCAAAAGGAATATAATATGAGTCAAAGGAGGTGGATTGAGTTGCTTAAGGATTATGATTGCATGTTAGAGTATCATCCAGGTAAGGCTAATGTTGTAGCTGATGCATTAAGTATGAAATCTAATAGCAGTGCAGCACAAATTCAAGCATTGAGGTTACCAAATCTTGTTCAACTAAGAGCACTAAATGTTAAGCTAAGTTTGGGACAGAATGATGCATTATTAGCTATGTTGAAGCTTAGACTAGTATTACATGAAAGGACCAGAATAACTCAAAGCAAAGACCCATAAGTAGTGAAGATTGTAGAGAAGTTAAAACAGAATCCGAGTTCTGAGTTTGAGATGAGAAATGATACATTGTGGTTGAATCAAAGATTATGTGTACCAGATGTTGATGGTTTGAGAAAGGAAATTTTTGAGGTAACGCGTATAACATCCTATGCTATGCATCCTGGTACTATCAAGATGTACAATACTTTGAAACAACATTTTTTATGGCCACAGATGAAGAAGCAAGTGGCTAATTATGTTGCCAAGTGTTTGACATGCCAATAAGTTAACGCAGAGCATCAGGCACTAGTTGGGAAATTGCCAACATTATCTATTTCAGAGTGGAAATGGGAGATGATTACAATAGATTTTATTATGGGTTTACCGAGAACTCCGAGGCAACATGATGCCATATGGGTCATTATTGACATATTAACAAAATCAACTCATTTTGTACCTATTAGAGAGAATAGCACACTAGATCAGTTAGCTCGGAGATATGTAAATGAGATAGTGAGGTTACATAGAGTCCCAGTGTCTATTGTATCAGATCAAGATCCCAAATTTACTTCTAGATTTTAGGGCAGTCTATAGACAGCATTGGGTACAAAGTTAAAGTTTAGTACAATGTTTCATCCTCAGATAGACGGACAGAGTGAGAGGACTATTCATATTTTTGAGGGTATGCTTAATGCTTATGTTTTGGAGTTTCACGGAGCATAGGATGAGTATGTAGCTCTTATTACATTTTCATACAATAATCATTATCATAGTAGTATTGGTATGGCTCCATATGAGGCGCTATATGGAAGAATGTGTTGAACACCTTTATACTAGGATGAAGAAGGCCTAAGGATTGTTAAAGGCCTATAGTTGATTCAAGATATCGTTGATAAGATAAAATTGATCTACAATAAGATTAAGGCAGATCAAGATAGGCAAAAGAGCTATGCAGGTCAACACCTGAGAGATATGGAGTACCAAGTTGGAGATGAGGCATTTTTTAGAGTGTTGCCCGGGCAAGGAGTGCTAAAGTTTGGTAAAAGGGGAAAGTTAAGCCCCAGATATATCGGTCCTTATGAGATTACCGAGAGAGTTAGACCATTGGCTTACAAATTAACATCACCACCAGAAATGGTTCAGATTCATAATGTATTCATGTTAGTATGCTTAGGAGATATCGGTTAGACCCAATACATGTATTACTGTCACAGGAAGATGAGATTGCAAATAATTTGAATTATGTAGAGGAACCAGTTAAAATAGTTCGATATGAAACAAAACAATTAAAAAACTGTGTAATTCCTTTGGTTAAAGTTCTTTAGAGAAATCATTCAGGAGAAGATGCTATGTGCGAAACTGAGGAGAATATGAGAAAACATTACCCCCATCTATTTGATCAATCAGGCAAGAATTTCGAGATGAAATTTCTTAAGGAGGTGAGGATTGTAATAGTCGGTTTCAAACACTACTGAGAGTTAGAGTGTTAGAATCTTGAGTCACTTAAGGTACATCATTATATAATTAATCCGGTGCATTTAGGAGATTATTTTATAAATTCATTCACCCGCATGATATTAGCATTCACAAATGAATTATGTTTTTTAAAAAATGAAAAGATTTTATGTGCACTCAATTGACATGTTCTGACGTATGAAAGTTTAAAGAAAATTATGACATGATTGTGCATTTCTAATGTCTTGTGTTTTGATTTACAAATAAAAGGAATTGATGGATTACAATTAGGAATTTGGAGTTTATTTGTCACAATTGAAAGATTGATAGATTAAAATATACATTTAGACTAGGAAAATTTTAAATAGTATGACAAGTTGACATGTGGAATTTTTTAGGATGACTAAGCCTATAAAATAAGTGACAAATGGCTTGGAGAATTAAGTGAAAAATGACTTAGGAATTTAGTGACATTTGGCAGCCAAGAAGGAGGACATGTATCTTGCTTAAGTACATGACAAGTGTCTTTAAAGTAAGAACACTCATCCTACACCATGTGACCATCACATTCAGCTTTTTTTTATGTTTCTATTGTATACTCTCTCCTTCTTCTCCCTCTCACTGCCAAAATCCACACCTGTTGGGCCCCGATTCTTTTTCTTACTAAATAAGCATGTGTTCAGTTCTTTCTGAGGTTGTTTTTGATTAATTTGTTTTGGTTAGGTTTTAATTAGAATGTCTATAGGTAGAGGAGTTTATTTTCTTAGATTGATGGAATTAAAAAGGAGAAATTAAGATTAAGTTAGAGATTTTTATGGTGTTAGTTAAATTAAGAACAAGATTTTTATAAGGACAATTTGGGAAGATCACTTAAGTTGTTAAAGGTTAAGGCTTATAAGGAGGGGTATTTAGGTCATTTTTAACTTCTTGTGAAAGAAAGAAAGAAAAAAAGGCTTTGTGTTGTCTTGTTTTTAAAGAAGGCAACGAAATTTACAAAGAAAAGAAACGGAGTGTGTTTCGGTTTAGAAGAAGAGAAGAAGAAGAGATTAGGGTTTCATCTTCTTTGCTTTAGAAGGGTGTTTTTGAGAGTTTAACAAGAAGGAAAAAGAAAGAGGAAGGTTTAATCTTCCATTGGATACAAGAAGCAAATTTCATGGGTGGAGTTTTAAGGTAAATTTTGTCTAAATCTTTTGAAATTGTTGATAGGTTTTGGTTCAAATGGCTTAGGTAAAAGTATGGGTATTGTCGTTCTAGGATTAATTTCATGTTTTTGTTTCCTTAGGTTTTCTAATTTTGAATCTCTTATGATTTGGGGTTTTTGTGTTTTTGAAGAAGAACAAGTAGGGCAACAGGAGCTAGAGGAAAGGCCACTTAAACAAGCCTAGAGCAAAAGGATTTAAGATGGGTGACATCTTAATAATTGAGTAAATAAGCTAATTAAGTTTCTTTCCATAAATGCAATTTAATGCTTTCCAATGA
>JANQBM010040923.1:0-10347 GCA_025594535.1 Erythroxylum domingense | reverse complement strand
ATTTCCAATTACTGGTTTTATTATTTAAATGTATGTGATGCCATGTGGAGTTCTGTAGTGATCGCACGTAGCGCTCCTTTATTTTAGGATATGTATCGAAATAACCTACGGGCGTCTCGGTGCATACCCTAGGTTAATGGGGTGTTATAACTAGTGGACAAGACACCAATTGAAGCTAGAAATCTCATTTCCAACATGGCTGATAACTCCCAACAATTCAGTATTCGAGAGGACGACTGACCATTAAAGGTTAGTGAAGTTAGTACTGCTACATTGGAGCAACAAATGGTTGGGTTGACATCTTCAGTTAGGCAAATGGCTGCAAGTGGTGCTCAACAAATAAAGGTATGTGGAGTTTGCACAATGGCAAGACATCCTATTGATATGTGGAGTTTGCACAATGGCAAGACTCCTGTTATTGATGATGAGGAAGAAGCTGAAAAAAATTGAAGTATCTCCAAAAGAAACAGAAATGAGAACTCAGTTAAATTCTAAATCTCCTATGATTAAAAGTTTTACTAATACTTTGCCTCCTTTTTTTAGTAGGTTTGCTAAATCGAAGAAAGAAGAGCAAGTTAGGGAGATTTTAGAGATGTTCAAAAAGGTAGAAATGAACATACCTCTAATTGATTCCATTAAGCAAGTTCCTCGATACACCAAATTTCTCAAGGAGTTATGCACGTCTAAGAGGAAATTGAGGGAAGACAAGAAAGTAAGTGTGAGGGAGAACATGTTTGTAGTCATTAAAAGAAAGCTTCCCCCAAAGTGTAAGGATCCAGGTACGTTTACAATTCCCTGTAAAATTGGTGATACCTGATTTGGAAAGGCAATGTTAGATGTAGGAGCTTCAATTAATGTCATGTCATATTCCATTTATACTTCATTAAATTTGGGATTGTTGAAAGAAACACATTTTATAATTCAATCGGCTGATATATCTAATGCTTATCAGGAAGGGGTTGTAGAGGATGTTTTAGTGTAGGTCAACGGATTAGTTTTCCTAGCTGACTTTTATATATTAAGCATGGAGGGAGAACTTTCATCTAATTTTGCACCTATTCTTTTGGTTCGAACATTTTTGAAGACATCAAAGATGAAGATCAATGTGGATGTAGTAACATTAACTGTGGAGTTTGACGGTGAAATTGTTCGTTTTAATATTTTTGAAGCTATGATGTACCCTAGTGATGGTCATTCTATTTTTTCAATTGAAGTCATTGATTCTTTGTCTCAAATAATTTTTTATATGAATGGTAAAGATGAGTTAGAAGTCATTCTTTGCATGAGTTTGACTGAAAACATGTTGCAAAATTATAACTTGCTCATTACAGATGAAATGGAAGAAATTGTGTTAGCACTGTAATCATTGCAAACAATACCAAAAAGGTATGTATTTCAAAATATTGAATTGTCAATATTTAATACGAAATCTTTACGTTCAATTGTGTAGGAACCTACAATTGAATTGAAACAATTACTAGAGCACTTGAAATACATGTTTTTGGGAGAAGGAGAAATGCTTCCGGTAATCATATCCAAAAACTTAACCAAACTTTAAGAGGAATAGCTCATTTAAGTGCTTAAGGCCCACATCACATCTATAAGGTGGACCATAGCTGACATCAAGGGTATTAGCCCTTCGACATGTATACATTGAATTCTGTTGGAAGAAGGATCCAAACCATCAAGAGACTCACAAATAAGGTTAAATCCTTAGATGATAGAAGTGGTAAAGATGGAGATTTTAAAGTTGCTTAATGTTGGTGTAATCTATCCAATTTAGGATAGTAAATAGGTAAGTCCAATCTAAGTAGTACCGAAGAAAATTGGGATTATTGTGGTGAAGAATGAGAATAATGAGTTTGTGCCTATAAGAATTCAAAATGGATGGCAAGTGTGCATCGATTACAGGAAGTTGAATGCTGCTACATACAAGGATCACTTTCTACTCTCATTCATCGACCAGATGCTTGAACGACTTGCGGGACGATCTCATTACTGTTTTCTGGATAAGTATTTAGGATATAATCAAATTGTGATAGTTGTAAAGGATTATGAGAAAATAACTTTCACATGCCCATTTAGTACATTTGCCTACAAAAGGTTACTGTTTAGACTCTACAATGCCCCAACCACCTTTCAAAGATTCATGGTAAGTATTTTATCTGAGTATGTTGAACACATTATTAAGGTCTTTATGGACGATTTTACAATCTATAGGGATTCATTTGATGCATGCTTGGATAATCTGAATTATGTACTTGAACGTTACATCAAAACTAAAGGAATTGAATAGGGAATAGTTTTAGGACATGTAATCTCAGCTAAAGGAATTGAAGTTAATAAAGCTAAGATAGAAATTGTGTGAAACTTACTCTACCCTACAAATGTGCGGGAAGTTCATTCTTTTCTTGACCATGCATGCTTTTATCGTAGGTTTATCAAAGACTTCAGACAGATTTCAACAAAACGTTGTCATTTGTTGCAAAAGGATGTACCCTTTGAGTTTGATGAGGGACGTAAGGAAGCATTTGACAAGTTGAAAGAACTTTTGACTTCAGCAACGATCATTCAACCACCTAACTGGAACCAACCATTTGTGATTATGTGTGATGTGAGCATTTTTGGTATAGGTGTCGTCTTGGTCAAAAATATGGAAAGATGACTCATGTTATTTACTATGCTTCCTGAACACCTAATCCAACTCAATGCAACTATTCCACCACTGAAAAGAAGCTTTTATCTACTGTGTTTGCTTTTGATAAATTTAAACCTTATTTTCTTGGTTTTAAAGTGATTGTGTATTCTAATCATGCATTATTAAGGTACCTTTTATTGAAGAAAGAAGCGAAACCAAGGCTAATTAGATGAATTTTCTTACTTTAAGAGTTCAATTTGGAGATCAAAGATAAAAAAAGTGTAGAGAATTCAATCGCATATCACTTGAGACGAGTAGTGAAGGAGGAGGATTCAGTACCATTGTAAGAATTATTTTCAGATGAGCAATTACTAACACTTCAAGGCAAGTTTCCATGGTATGCTGATATTATTAACTATCTAGTGAACCATGAGATACCTAATGATTTGCATAAGGCTAAATGAAACAGGATAAAGAGTGAGTCGAAATATTATATTTGGGATGATTCTCAATTGTGGAAGTGTTATTCCGACCAAGTGATTAGGAGATGTGTGCCTGAATATGAATATAAATCAATTTTGAAAATTTTCTATTCGTATGCTCGTGGTGGTCATTATAAGGCTAATGCTAGGAAAATGGTTTTTATTGACCAAATTTTTTCCAGACTCCTATATGTTTTGTAAAGCATGTGAACAATGCCAGAAACGGGGTAATTTATCCCATAAAGATCAAATGTCTTTATCTTTAATACTTGCATGTGAAAATTTTGATATATAGTGCATCGATTTTATGAGACCATTTCCTTCTTCTTTTGATATTTTTTACATTTTTTTGGCTATGGATTATTTTTATAAATGGGTGGAAGCTAAAACCACCAGGATTGACAATTCTAATGTTGTTGTAGAATTTGTTAAGTTTTAACATTTTTGCTAGGTTTGAAACACCGAGAGCATTGATTAGTGACAGGGGTACTCATTTTTGCAACCGATTGGTAAAAAACCTTTTAAAGAAGTACCATGTCACTCATAAGGTGTCTGCAACCTATCATCCACAGACGAACGGGCAAGTCGAGGTGTCAAATAGAGAAATTAAGTCCATTCTTAGGAAATTAGTGAGTCCAAATCGTAAAGATTGGAGTCAGCGACTTGATGATACTCTTTGGGCATATATGACTACATATACGACACCGATTGCCATGTTTACATATCGACTGATCTACAGAAAGCCATGTCATCTTCCAGTAGAAAGTGAGCACAAAGCCTTTTGGGCCATTAAGTAATGCAATATGAAGATGAATACAGTGGGTGAATAGAGGAGACTGCAACTACAATGGTTAGAAGAGCTTAGACTTGAATCTTATGAGAATGGAGATATTTACAAGGAAAAGACGAAAACCTTTCATCATAAGATGATTGTTAGGAAGAATATTATGGTTGAACAAAAAATTCTTCTCTACCATTTATGACTCAAGCTTTTTCTAGGAAAATTACGTTCTCATTGGATTGGACCTCTTGTTGTTACTAATGTGTTTCCATACGCTAAAGTTGAAATTGAAAGCTTACAGACAAACCAGAAATTCAATGTCAATGTTCATTGACTGAAACCCTTCTATGAAGTATTCCAAGTGGAGAATGTGGAAGTGATAGGGTTAGAAAACCCTCATAATAAAGACTGAGCAATGTGGAGTTGAGCCAAAAATGGTAAACAAAGGCCCTGCTTGGGAGGCAACCCAAGGGAAGTCGATTTCTATCTTTTTACATTTTTACAATTGTTATTTTCTTTAAATGCCCCATTTCCTGCATTTGATGTTACATTGGGGAAAATGTAAGTTTTAAGTGGTGGGTTGAGGGTCTTAATTTGATATTAGTTTTCATGCATGTTTTGAGCTTAATTGTTACTTATGAGACTTCTTAGGTGATTTTTAAAATCAAACGAACAAAATAAAAAATTTTCTTTTTTAATTGCTTTTAAGATTATTAGTCATAATTAGAGTGTGAATTGACTAGAAAAATCCATGGCAATTTTAGCATGTACTTTTGCTCTTATGATTGGTTAATCTGCATTATTCTTTAGAAGAGCAGTGACCAGTGGTAGACAAAAATCAGTGAAGTTTTGAGCCGTATTAGACTGACATATTCATATTAGTCTCACTGTATTTGTTTTTTGTGACCTTCAAGACATATACATCCTTACTTTGTATTTACTTTCTATTCGAGACCACATTTTTATCACATGCATTTTTATGAAAATGATTAGGCATTCTTTGTTGATTACGAGCTACATTAGCCAAATAGCCTACCCATTTATGTGAATTTTCCTTTACTAACCCTCTTTGAGCTTTATTAGTCTTTTCTTTTATACAAACCACATTACATGCACCTAACCAAATGCCCTAACCAAAGCTGGTAGAGCAATTGTTAATTCTTGATTAATATGATTGTGCAAAAGCTTAAGTGTGAGGGTATGCATACATGTAAGTTAGTTATAATTGTTAAAAATCCAATGTTATGAATCATATGTCAATGTAGCTTCTATCACTTATATATTTAAAAAAAGATAGAAAAGAAAAGAAAAATGTGAGTTTGAATAAAAGTTGCAAGGAGGAAATATGTGAAAAGTTGTTAATTAATAATTTATCCCCCTTAAGGTATATTGATTGGGTGTTTAAGTATATTGCATATAAGGAGGATGTTGTTTTGCATGGAGCATTTTTTGTGTTATGTTCATTTGGCTTATGTATGAGAGCCAAATTGAGTTGGGAAACATAATTGTTGCATTCTTCATGGCTGATGGTACCCAGTTTTGAATGAATGTTAACTTGTGCTTGATATCTCATTCAATGTTACTTTTGCTTCACTAGCTTGATGGCTTTTATGCTACATTACCCAAAATACATCTTACCTTACCCTTACCTATATTACAACCCTAGAAAAGTCCTTTGATTCATGATTAGGCATGTGACTTTTAATGGTGGAGAAAGGAAATGATATGCAAGGTTGTGGATTGTTATGATTATGAATGGTGTTTGAGTGTACCTATGGAAATATCTTGTTTAAACATCTTTTGTCCAAGTCTACCTCTAGATTACTCAATTTCTAAAGGTGATGAATGGTAATTAAACATGAGTAGAAGCTTTGAATGTTGAGTTATTGCTATATGTTTTACATGTCATTCATCTTTATTTATGGTTATCTACTTTTAGGAAATATGGAAAATGAGTAAAAGTTTTGATTTGTGATTTTGATTTTCACGATTTGTCTGAGGATGGTCAAAAATTAACTTTGGGGGAACTCGATATGTGTTTAAATGCTGATTCATTTGATATACTACACTTAGTGATTTATGCCTTTGAAATGATTAGGATACTCATTTTTGTTCATATTTGATCTTAGGTACTTTTCAAAAGTAAAGGAGTTAAAGTGACTCGAAAGCATGTCATTGAAGCCATCTTCTCAATTTCCATATTTTATTGATTCATGGAGCATGAAGAAGAAGAGGATTGAAAGAAGAGGAGGTAAAAAAGAATGTCAAATAAAGAACAGAAAACAAAATAAGTCTCACGGATAAACATTGGATTGTATGGACGTGTCTTTCACTCCTATGCAAGAATTCTCACACTGTGAGAATTAACTTGAGAAATTCAGGTGTCCGTAATGGCCAGGTTTCACCCGGTTTAAACCTAAATTTCATTAAATAAGGAAAAGGGAGTGATGGCATAAAGGACATTTAGGGACAGACCTACCCACAAACACTTTTCCCTATTTTCTCTTCGATTATTCTTCATTCTTCAACATTTACAGTGGCGATAGAGAGGATGGTCGATGGAGAGAGCATGAAGAACAAGATAGAAGGCTAACTTTTCTAACAATGATTCGGAGGTGCAATCGAGGCCAAGGTGCACATTAAGCAGATTGTTGTTCTTTATCGCTTTCTTTGCCTGTTTTTGGATTGTTTATGTTATGTTATATGGATTGATTGGGGATTATATGGGAATAATTTTAATGCTCTATTGAATCGTTTTCATGAAAACCTATACCTATAACTTGAATACGATATGTAATAATCGTGTTAAAGATCATATATGTCAATTTATGATATTAAATCATTAAAGGTAATATAGCATAAGTTAAATAATCAGAGTTTGTGTGATTGTTACTTAGATTTGTCTATTTTTCTCACTTGTAATGGGACTGTCTAAATGAACTTAAAGAGCTTATTCTAGGTTTCCTGATAGTTACGGTTAATTAATGAGCTCTTCTCAATTAATTATGATCTAAGGAAAAATCAAAATTAACATAGCTTATTGTTATTTCACGATCAATAGTCTTAAGTGAGGTGTAAAAGATGGTAATTCAAAGATGTCTGTGAAATTGTGCTTAGGCTAATATTAAGCTAAAGAACCAGATTTCAACTTATTCATCAACTTTATCACTTTGTTACTGTTTAATTTGATTTGTTTTTATAGATTTAATTTTACTCCATCTTCTAATTTGCTTCAAACCAAAAATCCCCTATGTTTTGCTTATACAGATAATTTAGGAAAGTAATTAGGATTAATCTCTGTGGGATCGAATTAGACTTACCGTTAGCTATAGTTTTAGTTTAGTTATTTTGGTAATATTATGACACGCGACTTCTGGGGTATCAATTCTTCTTTCAAACTCCACATATTTTAGAGTACCATCTATTTGCTCAATATTTTCAATTGTGACCTTTCTTAACATGGTAGATCCATCAAAGGTAACATTCATGCTAAAAATTATTATTTTTAACTCTAGGCATCAAAGATGATATCCTTTCACACTAAAGATGATCCTATGAAAATTGCTTTCTTTGCATATGGATCCCACTTTGACTCCTTAACATGATAGTATGTAGTGGAACCAAATACATCTAAGGAATCATAATCTATAGTAGGTTTTCCAAACCATTTCTCTATTAAGTCAAGAGGACTTCACGATTATTAATTTTGGTGATAATCAAATAATAATAATTTTAGAAATAAATAAACTATCTTGATAAGTGTGTTAAGTGTGCAGAAAAACACAGAAGAAGTGCAAAATACAGAAGAAGTATAAAACAAAAAAGAAGCGCAAAACACAGAAGAAGTGGAAAACACAGAGGAAGCGCAAAACACAGAAGAAGCGGAAAACACAGAAGAAGCAGAAAACACAGAAGAAGCGCAAAATACAGAAGAAGCAGAAAACACAGAAGAAATGAAAACACAGAAGAAGAAGAAAACATAGATAATACAAAGATGAAGATACGCTAGTATGTCGGATAGTTAGTTAGTTGGAGTTAGTTACAAAACTCAATTGAATAACGGGTTCTACAAGAATCAAGAAGCAGTTGGAGACTTAGGCTATATATACTAGTCGTAGTCGAAGATTGAACAATCTATTAATCTTTTGAGCTTTCAAATGTTTACTTACAAAGAAAAATTATGTATTAAAAACTGCAATACTAGAGAGGAAACTCTACTGTAACAAAAAACTCACAATATCTTTCTAGTGAGAAAGAAAAGGCTAAGAGCCTGGAGAGACTAAGATAGCAGAAAGAATACTTTGTGTAAGAGACTTGAAGAGGCTCTGGAAGGGAAGAAAGAATACTTCTAAATTGTCGAAGAATAGTGAAATCTCAGACGAACTCTGAGGACTGGATGTAGCCTATGGTTGGGGTGAGCCAGTATAAAAATCGCAACGTCTATCTTCTAACCTTTCACTTTATTCTATTTTGTTTTTAGACAAGTATGTAGAAGTTATTTGCGATTTAACAACGTAACTATTTTTTGTATAAATTTTGTGGTATTCTTTTAATAGTTGGAAAAAATCTTAACAATATATATTAAAGTTTTTGTATTCACGAAAAGAATACATAATTCAACTCCCCTTCTTGTGTATCTCGTATATTGTACTTGAATTCTATATTAACGTGTGATTTATTTCAATTGGTATCAGAGCTCGATTTCTAGGAACCACCTTTATAAAGTGATGACAAAGATCCATGACTGAATCACATGTTTTTATAGCTGAAGGTGCCTTCGTCATAAGACCTCCTGCATTCAATGGTGAAGATTATCATTATTGGAAGGACAGGATGCGGCTCTTCATAGAATTCACACACATTAATCTTTGAGATATCATCGAGAATGGACCATACATACCAATGGATGATGAAGGAAATACTATTCCTCATAACAGATGGTCAGCTGATCACAAAACTAGATTTTAACTAAATTCAAAGGCCAAATTCTTTTTGAGTTGTACTTTAAGCAGAAGTGAATATGATAAAGTTCATGGATGTGAAACTGCAAAGGAGATATGGGACACTCTATCCATCGCACATGAAGGCACAAACCAGGTGAAAGAGTCTAAGATCAGTATTCTTGAACATCAGTATGAGCTGTTTAAAATGAAAGAAGATGAGTCTATTGATCAGATGTTTGAACGATTTCAAACTATCGTTAATAGACTTAAAGGTCTTGAGAGAATCTACGATAATCAAGACCATGTCAGGAAGATTCTCAGAAGTCTGCCGAAAAGATGGAAACCCAAAGTCACTGCAATACAAGAAGCCAAGGACTTTAGCAAATTAAAGCTAGACGAATTGCTTGGTTCTTTGACAATACATGAAATAGAGGTTGATGCTGAAGATAAACCTAAAAGAGACAAATCTATAGCATTAAAAGCTGGTCAGAAAAATCATAAGATTCGGAGAAATAGAAGTTCATCGTCAAAAGCATTAAAGATCGAAGAAGTCAAGAATGATGATATCAGGGAATCTGATCACGATTCAAATGAAGATGATGACAAATTATCTTTCATTTCAAGAAAGATCAGAAGGATGTGGAAAAAGAAAGCAAAAGGAAATAAAAAATTTTATTTCAAGAAAAATAGCAAAGAAGAAGTCAAGAATGAGAAGACCTCTATCATTTGCTCCGAGTGTAACAAACCAGGACACTATAAGTCTAAATGTTCGTTGCTTAGAAGAGAAACAAAGAAGAATAAAGGAAATAAAAAGAGTATGATGGCAACTTGGGAAGATTTGGATTCATCCAAATCTAATTATGATTTAGAAGCATCAGTGCAAGCAAATATATGCTTGGTAGCCGAAAAAAAGGGTGACGAGGAGGTATCTTCTAACTTTAATGAACTTCAAGATGCATATTTAGAATTGATAGAAGATTCACATGTTATATTAAAGATGTATAAATCCTTAAAAAGAAAGCTTGTTGAAAACTTGAAGAACACGGAAGTGATAGAAAAAGAAAACGTCTGTCTTAAGAAATAAGTAGACGATATGAAGAAAAAAAGTATCTATTGATAGATATGAGGAAATTAGTCAGTTGAAACAAATGATTAATTCTCTCTCAGCAGACTTATCAACCTTTACTGAAAGTACGAAGAAAATGAATAACATGATTAGAAATTATGAACACCCTAATGATAAGAGTGGTTTAGGGCTTATTAAAAGCAATACTCGTTACAAAAAGAAAATTGTTCCTTATAGAAAGAAATTTTGCTAGTCTTCCTCTTATCATTCTATGAATAATTATAAGACTAACCCCAAAGGACCCAAGAAAATTTGAATACCTAAAACAACATAATATCTATTGTAGATCTCCTTCCTTGTAAAAAGCAGCCAGCACCAATGGTATTTGGACAGTGGATGCTCGCGACACATGATGGGAAGAAGGTCTATGTTCCTAG
>JANQBM010040913.1:0-10347 GCA_025594535.1 Erythroxylum domingense | reverse complement strand
AAATTCCTATAATTCCCTTAAATTAGGAAAAACACTAGAACCCTCTCCAATTCACTTTTACACAAGCACAGTCTATTCTTGGAAAATCACTATTTATTTACACTAATACCGGGAATTTGTCATGAATGCATGTACTACTATTTTTATGCACAACAATTCACATTTTCACAAATGCATGAGCATGAGGTATGTCTGTCATTACTTCTTTCATTGGTCTTCTCATAGACCCGGTTCCTTGATCCGACCCGTTATGTGGGACCGGGATGTTACACCAACATTTCAGTAACAAGCTTTTCAATCTCTTCTTTTCGTACATATGGGTAGCGGTAAGGCTTTACATTGATTGGCTCCATTCCTTCCTTCAATGTGATTTTATGGTTCTGTCTTCTACTTGATGGTAGCCCATTTGAGGCTTGAAATGTCTCTTGGAATTCCTCCAATACTCCCACTATCTGCAATGGAATTTCCTCGTCCTTCTCCTCCTGTTTTTCTAACAAAAATAGCTCCAACACGTAACCAACTTTCTCCTCCTGTACATTTTTTAGCATAGTTTTTAAAGACACAGCAGTTCGGCACAGGCCTGGATCTCCCCTCAACACCACCTATTCACCATTCATCCCAAAGGACATTGTAAGGTTTCTCCAATCTGACCCTGTAGTTCCCAGAGTTGCCAACCATTTAATTCCCAGGATAATGTCAGAACTCTTCATTTTTATAGGCAAATAATCTTCCACAATGGTTAACCCTTGTACCTCCAACACCACACTTCTACAGACATCCTCCCCTTTCATTTGATACCCATTATCCACTACCACTCCGTAACTTGCATTTTTCGATATAGGTAGAGCAAACTTCTTCACCAAATCCACTGCAATAAAATTATGGGTGGCTCCACAATCAATAAGCACAACCACTTGCGAACCACCAATCATTCCTTTCATCCTTATAGTTCGCGGTTCCAATAACCCGACAATTGCATTCATAGACAATTCAACCCCTTCCATGGTAGCCAACTCCTCCTCCGCCTCCCATGAAGGCTCTAACTCTTTGGAATCGTCACTAACAAGAATGATGTGTAACTCTCCATGGGACATTTATAGCCCACATGTCACCTCTCCTCACACCGGTAGCATAATCCTTTCTCCCTCCTAGATTGTGCTTCAGCCGCCTTCAAATGCTTATAACGGCTAGTGGTTGAGTTTTGGGAAGATGATGCAAGTTTAGGTTTACTATTGGTTGAGGTCGTGGATTTTTGAATTTGGGTGGATGAATTGTAAGGGGGTTTGGGTATTTTTGATGGGGTCTAAGTTACTGTTTTGTTCCAAGTGGAGTGTGTTTATGGGCTTTTGATTATAGGTGTGGTGTGAGGGTTAAGGGTGTTATTTTTAGTTTTGACACGTATAGCCACCCCTATAGTTTCCTTGAGCCCATTAGGACTCAACACAAGTAACTCAGACTTGATTTTCTCCTCCAGACTGTTGATGAAGATGGCTGTCAGGGTGGCCTCCTCCAAGGCTCCAACCGACGCGGCTAGCAGCTCAAAGTGAGCTTTATACTCCACGACGCTTCCGACCTGTTTCACAGCAAACAACCTATTCCGCAATGACCCATCCATGGGTCTAAGGAATCTTCTCAACATTGGGTATTCAGTTACTCCTATGTAATGAAAGTGGTTCTCCTCTCTTCAAAACGCAGCCATGCCTGTGTTTCACCTTCGAAACACATTCTGGCGGCCTCAATTTTCTCTACCTCCATTAGTCGGTTTAGTGTAAAGTACCTCTCAGCCCTGAAATTCCATACATCAGGCTCCTCGCCGAAAAAACCGGTAGTTCTAGTTTGCGAGGTAAACGCTCTTGTCCCAGGGAGTGTTGTTGTGGGTTGAGTTGGAATCAGGGGTCGTGTTATGGGGTGGTTCTATATTGGATGTGTCTTGGGTAAGAGGGGTAGTGTTTAGGTTAGTTTATGTAGTGGTTTGTTTGTTTGTTGGATGGATGGGATTTGTGGGAGGTGGTGGGCTGTTTTCTTCTTGGGTGTTGGACGTTTGTGGTTGTTTGAGGAAGACTTCCAATTATTTGGATAAAAGCAACATGGTTTTCTTAATGTCAGCAACGTCGCCTTCTACCTTGGTGACGTTGGTTTCAACTTTGGTAATGCTATTTTTGAGTACTGAGATTTCAGTAACAGATTTTTCCACTTGATCCATACGTGATTCCATTCTTGTTGGCATTCGCTAACACAACTGAGGATCGTGGATTCTGATACCAAAGCTGATACGATCCAATCAATTCAACAAACAAGAAAATGGGAAGAAAAGTGAGAAGAAGTAAATAAATGGAAGAGTGTAATTGTATTGATAGAATAGAACAATATAAATTTGCCTAACTACATTTACAGGGGTAGCAATCCCTACAACAATCTCGATAGAGACTTTACTACTGAATTCCCAGCTTGTTTCCTACTCTTCCACTACTAGACAATATATAACTTTTCTATTCCTTGCTAAATGGGTCAACATAAAAACAACCAGTGCAATATTCCCTTAACAGACTCAAGGTACGTAACAAACCCACAGTGACAGCACACAAAACGTCTGCCGCCGAATATTCTTCGCTTATTATTCATAATATCTTTAACCAACTTTCACGACATCCTTACACGTCATTCCTTTCAACTCCAACATCTTGGGTTGCTATATTTCCAGGATCATGGGCTACAGTGTTTGCAATGTTGGTCTGTTGGGCTGTATGTTTCTTTCTCTTATGATTTACCTTCAGAGTTTTACCACAGTGTCCCCTTGCAAGCAAACTTCTGTAGGATGAGAAGATGAAGTTGAAGTTGGTATAGTTTGTGGCTTGATTTGGGTACACCCATTATGTAACAGTTGTAGCCTCCATTACTGGTCCGGAATGACTGGCATTCCTATTGGTCACAGGTTTATCTTCTGAATAAGTCAGTCTTGGAGCCCCGGTATCCAGCCCTGCTGATGGATGGGTATGATAAAGGTTCAACCTTTCACTTTTGACATAAAAAATCAGCCCACCTAGAACTGAGGGGTCTTCCCTTCTCACTAAAGATTCATGATCACTAAATTGTAGGTGAGCTCCATTTTGTGGAACATATTGAGGTTCAAATGCTAAAGAAGTATGACTAAACTGATTCTCTAGGTTCATATGTATCATGTATAGGCACCCTAGCTTGGGAATGGTACTGCTTTTCCATAACCGTAGACGGCATTGCCTTAGCCATGGCTGCTAAAGACAATGTAGGTGGCACAACGGTTGGCACTGGCACTGCCTTTGTCACAGCTGCATAAGCCAACTTAGGAGGTGCAATAGCCGACATCGACATAGTGAATGGATGAAATAATGATAGTATGTCCCTTACCTGCATCAAAACAATAAAAATTTTTGGATAAAGAAAATGTACCGTTGATAATGGAGCATGTCAATAGTTTCAAATACAATCTAATTGAATTTGAGAGTGCTTGCAAATGAAACCTACTTGCTGTTTATTAAGCTCTTGACTAAATTTTCCCTTCTGATAGTTATCTTAGATTGCTCATTGGAACTTGAACTCCGGCAATGTTAAACAGTCCGCATCAATTTTGAACTTCACCTGAACACCAAACAGAGGGAAACAGTAAAGATGATAGAAAGTTTCCATTCCCTCGGACAAATTACAAAAGAGAACCGACGGAACATCAAGAAGATTTCAACAGTTTGAAATTAAAGGATCCCTCTTCTCATCTCACATAGGAGCATAAGCACAACTGAGTTATATAACTGTAGGCAAGATGCATTATAGATGTGTGCCTCATCACCATTCAACAAACATAACAAATGTGAATAGGACGTAAATTACCTGTGCAGGAAAATTCACATCAAAAGCATCAGGCTCCAAATACATCTTTCCCTCTGAGGTAGCACTGTAGGCACCATCGACTATACAGAAGCTTCACCTTAAAGTAAATGGTTGGATATTCTCAACCGCTTCCCTTCTTGCTGAAGGAAGCCTAAAAACCCCTGCTGCATGCCTTGACCCCTCATAAATCAAAAATTGTTTATCAAGGCAGACTTTGTTTTTTGGTCATGTTAGGCCAAAATCTTTATGCATGATTTTGGTAAGATTTTCATGAACGAAGGTTGCAGAGAGATTGAAGGAATTGAGCTTGGACGGATGCTCTAAAATTTTGCTATAAATAGAAGAAATGTTGAGGCTTTAGCACTTGCACCAAAAACAACATCATTCCTTCATTCTTTGTTCAATTTTCTCTCGTTGAGAAATTTTGTAAAGCCTTTTGTTGTACGTTCTCCACATATTAGTTAAATTGCTTACCTTTCAACCATGGACTTAGGCCACATTGACCGAACAACGTAAATCTTTGTGTCCTACTCGATTTTATTTTGCCTTCGTTACTATTTTTCGGGCTATTAAATTCAACCGATATCCGATTCGAGGGCATTTTCTTTAACAGACTGGCATTAGAGCTTCTCCTGTTGGTCTAACTTACCATATGCTCTATGGTTGCCACTAAGGTGGACCATCCACATCAGAAAGTAACTTAGATTTTTATTGTGAGTCTAAACAGGACCCACAACTTCGGATTTATCTTGTGGGGCCCATTGCATCATTTTTATCTTGTAGGGCCCACTTGTCGAAAATAGTTGGAATATCAATTTTTAGCCATCATGACAATAACAAAGACCTCTATTGAAAACTTTGACTGGAGCGTTAACTTCGGTATGTGGCAGCTCAAGATACAAGCCATTTTTATACAAGATGGGTGTAAAATTGCACTTGATGGAGTGGAGAAAAAGCCAGTAGATATGACGTCAGATAAATTCACGAATCTAGATAAAAAGACTAGATCAGTCATTATATTGAATCTCTCCGATGAGGTTTTGCAAGAGGTTGTTGGTGAAAGCACAGCTAAAGGTATGTGGGACAAGTTGAAAGCTATGTACATGAAAAAGACGGTGAAAAATTAGCTTTATTTGAAACAGAAGTTGTACATGTTGAAGATGACAGAAGGTACATCTATTCTTTCACATCTGGATAAATTTGATTCTCTTATTTTGTATTTGAAGAATGTAGATGTAAAAATTAAGGATGAAGATCAAGTCATATTGTTGTTATGTTCCTTTTCCCCAGTCCTTTATATATTTTCGTGATACTATGATTTATGGGAAAGAGCCAGTCTCATATAATAGTATTAAGTCTGCACTAGAGTTAAAAGAGCATATTGATAGAGACATCATTGGGGAGACTAGTGGAAGTCAGGCAGAGGAACTATTCGCACGGGATAGATATAAAAATAGAGATTTTGAAAGAATTAGATCCAAAGGCAGGTCAAAATCCAAACATAGAAATAAAATTTGTAATTATTGCAAGAAAAAGAGGCATATGAAGGTTGACTGCTATAAATTGAAATATAAGTAGAAAAATAAAGTTGAACATAATAACTTCAACTCCGCTGAGGCTAGTGTAGAAGCAGATGAGAATGAGGGAGTTATCTTTGTAGCCACAACAGATAAAGTTAGGTCTAATAAGGAGTGAATTTTAGATTCGGGTTGTTCTTACCACATGAGTCTCAACAGGGAGTGTTTTTCCACTTATAAGTCATTGGATGGTGGAATTGTTTTGATGGGTAATAATGATGCCTGTAAAGTTGTTGGTAAAGGTACAGTCCGGATCAAAATGTATGATGTTATCATTAGAACACTTACTGACATTAGACACGTTCCTGATTTGAAAAAAAATCTCATCTCTTTGGGCATTCTCGATTCTCAAGGGTGTAAGTTCTCAGCTAAAGGTGGAGTTTTGAAAATTTCTGAAGGTACTCTTGTATTGATGAAAGCTTGCAGGTCTGGTAGTTTGTATGTTTTACAGGGATCTACGATAACAGATGTTGCGGCTGTCTCTACTAATGGTGACATTACTAAATTGTGGCATATGCGTTGGGGACACATGGGTGAGAAAGGTTTAACGTTGTTAAGCAAGAGAGGCCTACTTGTAGTCAAAGTACCGGTAAAATGGACTTTTGTGAGCATTGTATCTTTGGAAAGTAGAAACGAGTTAGTTTCAATTCTCCAGCTGTTCACAAAACTAAAGGTACTTTGGATTATATTCATTCTGATCTTTGGGGACCCTCTCGTGTTCCATCTGAAAGTGGTGCCCGATATATGTTGACTTTTATTGATGATTTTTCAAGAAAGGTTTGGGTGTATTTCTTGAAACATAAAAATGATGTTTTCTTAACCTTTAAACAATAGAAAGTTTTGAATGAAAAGAAGATAGGAAAACATGTTAAGCGGCTACAGACAGTTAATGGTTTGGAATTTTGTGGAGGTGAATTCAATGAATTTTGGAAGAATGAAGGAATTGCTCGACATCACACTGTCAGAATGACTCTGTAACAAAATGGAGTCATCGAGCGTATGAATCAGACTCTTTTGGAAAGGGCTCGGTGTATGATCTCTAATGTAGGGTTGACAATTAATTTTTGGGCAAAAGCTATTACTACAGCTTGCTACATTGTCAACCGCTCTCCTTGTGCTCCTCTTAATTTCAAGACTCCGGAGAAAGTTTGGTCAAGTACTCCTACTGATTACTCTACTTTAAGAATATTTAGGTGTCCAACATATATGCATGTAAAAGAGGGAAATTTAGAGCCTAGGGCTAAGAAATGTATTTTCCTTAGTTATGCTTCAAGGGTAAAAGGATATCGTTTGTGGTGTCCTGATCCCAAGTCACCTAAATTTGTAATTAATAGGGATGTTACATTTGATGAGTCCTCTATGTTGTATCCTAGAAAAGAGTCTTGTAATCCTTGTAATTTATAGTACACAGAAATAGGTGGAGTTATAGATTGGTAGTTCAGGTCCTTCACAGACGTCTTCTACACATCAGACAAATTAAGCTGATGAGCCAGATCCTGATTATGTTCAAGATGAACCAGTAGAAGAAGAACATTTCATAGCCAGAGACAGACCAAGACTAGAGATTCGACCATCACAGAGGTATGCAAATTTAGTTACATATGCTTTACCAGTGGCATAGGAAATAGGAGGAGACAGTGAACCTTCCACATTTACGGAGGCAATTTCAAATGTTGATGCTGATAAGTGGGTGGTGGCCATGAATGAAGAAATGGAATCTTTCCACAAGAATGATACTTGGGTTTTGGTGAAGTCGCCAAAGGGAAAGAAAATTGTTAGCTGTAAATGGGTCTTCAAAAGAAAAGAAGGTACTTTAGGTATTGAAAATGCAAGGTATAAGGCACATTTAGTTGCAAAGGGTTACAATTAGGTACAAGTTGTTGATTTTAATGATGTTTTCTCACCAGTGGTGAAACATAGCTCTATTGGTGTATTACTTGCATTGTTTGCCATGTTTGATTTAGATTTATAATAACTTAATGTCAAGACAGCATTCCTGCATAGCAAATTACATAAGAAAATTTATATGAAACAACCTGAAGGTTTTGAAGTTGTAGGAAAGGAAGACTAGGTGTGTTTGTTGAAGAAATTCTTATACGGATTGAAGCAGTCCCCAAGACAATGGTACAAGAGGTTTGATTCATTTATGTTGGGTCATGATTTCTCCAGGAGCATGTATGATAGTTGTGTTTACTTTCGGCAGTTAGATGACGGCTCATTCATCTATTTGTTATTATATATTGATGATATGCTCATTGCTGCCAAGAATGCCACATATATTCACCATTTGAAGGCCTTATTGCATGGTAAATTTGAGATGAAAGATTTAGGAGTAGCAAAGAAAATTTTTGGCATGGAGATAAGACGTGATGGAGAAGATGGTAAATTATTCTTGACCCATGAGAATTATCTCAATAAAGTTTTGGAGAGAGCAGTTAGTACTCCTCTTGCTAGTCATTTTAGACTATCTGCTGCTCAATCACTATAGTCACAAGAAGAGGAAGATTATATGGCACGGGTTTCATCTTCTAGTGTCGTTAGTAGTATTATGTATGGAATGGTATGTACTCGTCCCGATATTTCACAAGCTGCTAGTGTCGTTAGCAGATATATGGACAATCCTGACAAAGAACATTGGCAGGTTGTGAAATGGATTCTCAGATACTTGAAGGACACGTTAAACTTTTGTTTGGAGTTTGGTAGAACCAGCAACACTTTCGTTAGTTTTGTAGATTTAGATTATGCCGGTGATTTTGACAAATACAGGTCTCTGATAGGTTATGTATTTTGCATTGGAGGTTGTGCCGTTAGCTGGAAAGCTACTCTACAACATGTAGTGGCTTTATCTACTATTGAAGCAGAATATATGGTAGTTACTGAGGCTATCAAAGAAGCATTATGGTTGAGAGGTATAATCGGCAAGTTATCTCTATATCAAGGGGTTACTATTATTTATTGTGATAGTCAGAGTGCTATTCATTTGACGAAAAACCAAATGTATCATGAGAGAACGAAGCATATTGATGTGAAGTATCATTTCATTTGGGATACTGTTACAGAGAAGAATGTCCTTATTCAGAAGATCAACACTAAGGACAATCCTGCTGACATGTTTACGAAGGCTCTTCCAATTTACAAGTTCAAGCAGTGCTTGGACTTGATTGGTGTTTATAGTTGGTGATATAGCCCTTTGGGATATTGCTCGAGAAGCTGTAGCAGATCACTAATTGTTCGGGACCAAATCAAGGTGGAGATTTGTTGCATGCCTTGGCTCCTCACAAGTTAAAAGTTGTTGGCCAAGGTAAACTTTGTTTTTTTGGCCATGTTAGGCCAAAATCTTCAAGCATGATTTTTCTAAGATTTTCATGAACGAAGGTTGTGGAGAGATTGAAGGAATTGAGCTTAGATGGATGCTCCAAAATTTTGCTATAAATAGAAGAAATGTTGAGGCTTTAGCACGTGCACCAAAAACAACATCATTCCTTCATTCTTCATTCAATTTTCTCTCGTTGGGAAATTTTATAAAGCCTTCTGTTGTACGTTCTCCACATATTAGTAAAATTGATCACCTTTAGGCTGTGGACGTAGGTCACATTGACCAAACCACGTAAATCTTTATGTCATGTTCCATTTTATTTTGCCTATATTTTTTTTGTTACTATTTTTCGGACTATTAAATTCATCCGTTATCTAATCTGAGGGCATTTTCTTTAACAACCTCATACCTGAAACACTCGGGCTTCGGTCTTCCATTACATAGTAAAAATGAAACTGGCAAGTTGTTTTGGGTTATCACTTTCCATCTCTCTTTCGTGGTTGGCACCTCAAATTGGCATAACAAGTCATAGGAGCCATTACAATAACTAAGTACAGGGTCTAAAACAGGAATTACAATGCATCGGTTTTAGTGAAAATTAAGACCTTTTACACTACTTTTCTCTTCCTTCCAAAGCATTTCCATTAAGAAAACAGAAAAATCTACAAGCTTGGAACTTGAATTAACATATTACACAATAAACGCATAATTGCAAAATAGCATGAAATGCCCACAGCCTACTTCATATCCATCAGTTTTTAACTTCAATCACCTACTTTACAACTTTATTTCCTTTAACATGTTCTTGCTTTTCATAGGTTCATCCACTTACTGTTGCTCGTGAAACTACTAAACTATAACAGAAAATTCATGTACAACAAATTAGCAACCTAACCTTGAAAGTGTTCTCTGAAGAAATTACAGTAGAAAAGGTCGCGATTCAAGGGAAAACTAGAGGCAAATATTTCCACATAAACCAAAGAGAAACTGAAGCGCATCTGTGGAACTAAAAAGCAAGTAGAGAAGAAGAAACTATTAAAATTCCTAATTGCCCAGATCACTTAACACCTTGTTTGGAACGATGGCAATTGAATTCAATGTTAGAATTTAATTCAATTCCTATGTTTGGAACCAAAAAAACAGAAGAGTTGAATTGATAAACCTAATTGAAATCAACCCTCCTTGTAATTTCAATTCTGTCTAAAAACCATGAGAATTGAATTACAACTCTTCATTTTAAATGTTGAAACTTACATTTCCCATAATACCCATGTAATAACCCTATCTCCAACTGACGCAGCACTCTTCAGCCCTCCCATATCTCACGCAACCCTCACTTCTCTTCTTCAACTGACGCAGAACTCTTCAGCCCTCCCATATCTGACGCAGCCCTTATTTTAACTGACGCAGCCTAGAGCCCCTCCTACCAAGAAGAACAACACCACCTTCTCTAGGAATCGGCATCTCCCACAGGCTTTCCCTTTTCCTCATTGTTCTCTTATAGATCTATAGTGTAACACCCCACTCCCGCTGGACCCGAACCCGATATCGACAGTGATACCCGGATCTGTGTCCCGCGAGGTTGGCGTGTCA
>JANQBM010040895.1:0-10348 GCA_025594535.1 Erythroxylum domingense | reverse complement strand
AGTAAAATTGAACTTATCAAAGCAAATAATAAAAAACAGTCAAAAGTGATGAATATGTTAGAATTTAATTCTCAAATCAATCTCAGCCTAATCATAAATAAGCATACGTCATTGCATTATCGTTTTCACACCTCTCTTAGGACTATTGATCATAGGTTAATAACAAACTATGTTAACATTGGTTTTTCCTTAAATTGCATTTAATCAAAAACAAATTTTTAATTAAACCTAACTATCGAACAACCTAGAACAAGCTCCTTGGATTTAATTAGATAGCTGCATCACGAATAAGGAAAACAGATCAATCAAGCAATAACCACACAAGTTCGAGTTATTTAGCCTATGTCACATTATCTTTATTGATTCAATGTCATTAGCTACCACAAATGAATCCAAACATAGCTATTACATATCGTATTCAAAATTCTAACAATGGGTTTACATAAAAATAGTCCAATAGAGCATTTGGATTTTCTTTCACAATACCCAATTCAATAAGCACAAAATAAGGTGAAAAACACTTAAAGAAGGAAAAAACAATGATACATAAATATGATATGTTTAAATGCGCTCCTCGATGTTGATTTCACCTCTGAACTTGAATAAAGAAGCCTAGCCCTCCATGGGTCTTGAAAGAGTAAGTTTTCTACCCTTCACGAAGTCCCAAGTTAATTCTGCCCATTTTTTCCCTCCAGAAGTTCTATTTATATAAAAAATTAGGTATATGAGCATATACACGGTTTGATACACAACAGTGTATCAAACTACATAAGTAAAAAAATGTCAAACTCATGAAGATATACGGTCGGATACACAATCTTGTATCTAACTGTGTAAGCCAAAATTTATCTTCCGAATGTATACAATGTTGTATAAGTATATACATGATTGTATATCTCTTAGGTCTTATTAAATTGTTCTTCTTTTTGTGATTTCTTGTCCAATCTTCACCCTAATCCATCTTCTTCTTGTTCCACAAGGGTAATTGAGTTTGAACATTAAAATGTTGGTTCAAGGCATCTGCTTTTACACTATGTAAGTTCTTGTGCTTCAAACTTGTACCTAATACCAAATATGACCTAAAATGAGTATCTTAAGCATTTCACAACAATAATCACTAAGTGTTAAGAAATGAATGTACGAATAATTAAGCACACATCAAATTCTCCCACACTTCGCTTTTGACCATCCACGGGCAAAACAACAAAATCAAAGTCACAAACTAAACACTTTCACAATTTCCATATTTCCTAAGAATAAATAGCCATAGGTAAAGAGAAATAACCTTCAAAATCATAGCAAGAGCTTAACATTAAATTCCTCTACTCATGATCAATCAACAATCATTACCTTTAGAAACTGAGCAATCTGGTGGTATACTTGGGCAAGTGTGTTTAAATAGTATTGATCCATAGGTACACTTAATCACAATTCATGATTAAAACATTCCACAATTTTGCATATCATTTTATTTCTCCACCACTAAGATTCACATGCATAATCATGAATCAAAGGACTTTTAAAGTTGTAATGTAGGTAAAGGTTAGGTGAGATGCATTTGGGTAATGTAGCATCAAAGCTAATGAAGTAAAAGTAACACTCAATGTAACATTAAGTGCAAAAGCTAAAATTCACTCAAAACTGGGCACCATCAGCTATGATGAATGCAAAAACTATGTTTTACAGCTCAAATTCAAGCCTTCACACCATAAACCACATGAAGTATAACCAATAAGAAGGGATCACTCACAAAAATCGATGATAAACAATACATTGAAATTATAAGGAGTGAGCCTTCAAAACGACATTTATATCATATGCGTTATACGCAAATCACCCATTATATACAACATTAGGAGGAAAAACTAATAATGAATAACTTTATAAAATAAATGCATTTCCTCCATAATACTTTTATTATATTCTTTTCTTTTCTTTTTTTACATAAATGAAAAGGAGTTACATTATCATTGGAATTTATTGACAAGACTTAAAATGACATTCTGACAATTATAACCTACTCTCATATATGCATACTCCTACACTTATAATTTTGTGCACCTTCAATCATCAACAATTAACAAATGCTACACGAGCTTTGAGGCTTCAATAGTACATTTGGTTATGTTTAAGGCATATAATGTGGTTAACATAAAAAGAAAAGGCAAATAAAGCTCAAAGGAGTTTATCAAAAGGAAAAATCATATCAATAGGTAGGCTATTTGGCTAGTGAAGCTTAAAAAACAAAGAACGACTATATCATTTCCATGTTAACATATATCATAAAAATGTGGTCTTTAATAGAAAATCAAAGCAAAGTTAGGTTGTACATTTCATGAAGGTCATACATAAACAAAAGACAATGAGACTGATATGGATGTGCCAGTCTATAAAAGCTCAAAATCTCACTGGCTTGCATCTACCATAGTCACTACTCTTTTAAAGCTAATGTATATTAACCAATCATAGAGCAAAAGTACACGCTCAAGTTGCCATGAATTTTTCTAGTCAATTCACTCTCTAATTATGATTATATCGTCTTAAAAGCAATAGAAAAAGAAAATTGTTTGTTTGTTTGCTTGATATTTTAAAACACCTAAGAAACACATATTAGCAACAAATAAGCTTTAAAACGCATGTAAACTAAGATCCCCACCCCCAAACTTAAAACTTACATTGTCCCTAATATAACATCAATGTAAGAAATGAAACATTTAACATAAACAACAAATACGAAATTATAAATGAAAAGAAATAAACTTCCCTTAGGTTGTCTCCCAAGTAGCATCTTTATTTCATATCGTTAGCTCAAAGCAAGTGTCGCTCAATCTTTATAATGAGGGTTTTCTAACCCTATCACTTCCCCATTTTCTACTTGGAATCCCGTATAGAAGGGTTTCAATCGATGAATGTTGACCTTAAACTGTTTATTTGTCTGTAGGCTTTTAATTTCAAATGCACCATGTAAAAACACATTAGTAACAAAAAAACGTCCAATCCAATAGAAACGTAATTTACCCGGGAAAAGCTTAAGTCATGAATGATAGAGAAGAACTTTTTTCCAACGACAAAATTCTTTCTAGCAATAATCTTATCATGAAATAACTTTGTCTTTTCCTTGTAAATTTTGGCATTCTTGTAAGAGTCAAGCAAAGTTCTTCCAATTCTTGCAGTAGCAATTTCCTTTGTTCACCACTTCATCCATCTTCAAATTGCTTAATTTCCATTGGAAAATGACATGGCTTTCCATAAATTTTTTAGTACGGGGACATGTTGATCGATATCTTATATCCGATTATATATGCCCAAAAAGCATCATCCAGTTGTTGGCTCCAATCTTTATGACTTGGGCTTACCATTTCTTAAGGATTGACTTAATTTCTCTATTTGACACTTCTGTTTGCCCGTTTATCTGCGGATGGTAGGTCGTAGGCACCTTGTGAATGACATGGTACTTCTTTAAAAGATTTCTCACCAATTGATTGCAAAAATGAGTACCCCTGTTGCTAATCAATGCTCGCTGTATTCCAAACCTAGAAAAAATGTTATACTTGATAAATTTTACATCAATTTTAGAATTATCAGTCCTTGTGGATTTAACTTCCACTCATTTAGAAACACAATCCATAGTCATTAAAATGTAAAATAAACCAAAAGAAGAAGGAAATGGTGTCCATAAAGTCAATTCCCTATACATAAAAAAAAATTATATACAAGGATTGAAGATAAAGGCATTTGATCTCTATGTAATAAATTACCTTGTTTCAGGCATTGTTCACATGCCTTACAGAACATATAGGAATCTCAAAAAATATTTGACCAATAAAAACCACATTCAAGTATTTTCATAGCAGTTCTTTTAGGCCCAAAATGACCACCACAAGCATATAAATGAAAATTTTAAAATAGATTCACACTTATGCTCAAGCACACCTCCTAATTACTTGGTCAGAACAACACTTCCATAATTGAGGATTGTCCCAAATAATATTTGGAACCACTATTTATCTTATTTTGTCTAACTTTACTCAAATCAGGTATCTCATGATTCACTAGATAGTTTACAATATCAGCATACCATGGAACCTTATCTTGAAGTGTTAGTAATTGCTCATCTGAAAATAACTCTTACAATGATATTGAATGCTCTTCCTTCACAACTCCACTTAAGCGGTCGACAACTGGGTTCTCTATAACTTTCTTATATTTGATCTCTAAATCGAACTCTTGGAGAAGGAGAATCCATCTAATAAGCCTTGGCTTCGCTTCATTCTTCGATAAAGGATACCTTAATGTTGGATGACCATAATATATAATGACTTTAAAACTAAGAAAATAAGGTCTAAATTTATGTAAAGCAAACATAATAGCTGAAAGCTCCTCCTCTATGGTAGAGTAGATGCATTGTGTTAGACTGAGAGTTCTTAAAGTTTAGGAAATGACATTAGTCATCTTGCTACATTTTTTACCAAGGATAATACCCACAGTGAAATTACTATCATCATACATAATCACAAAGGGTTAAGTCCAATTAGGTGGTGGAATGATTGGTTCCAAAGTCAACAGTTCCCTTAATTTATCAAAATCTTCCTTGTATCCCTCATCAAATTCAAATGGCACATCCTTTTGTAACAAACAATAAAGATTTGTTGAAATCTTACTGAAGTCTTAGATAAAGCTATGATAAAAACTTGCATGGCTAAGAAACGAACTAACGTCCCTCACATTTATGGGATAGGTAAGTTTTGCCCAATTTCTACCTTAGTTTTATAAACCTCAATCCTTCTAGATGAAATTACATGTCCTAAAACTATTCCTTGTTCAACCATAAAATGACATTTTTAATAATTTAAAATAAGATTAGTTTTGATGCACTGTTCAAGTATGCAATTCGGATTATCTAAGCATACATCAAATGAATCCCCATAGATAGTAAACTCATCCATAAAAACGTCAATAATGTGCTCACCATAGTCAGAGAAAATACTTACCATGCATCTTTGAAAGGTGGCTGGGGCATTTCAAAGTCCAAAAGGCATTCTTATACATGCAAATGTACCAAATGGGCATATGAAGGTTGTTTTCTCTTGATCTTCTGGGGCTATCATAATTTGGTTATAACTAGACTATCCAATAAGAAAATAATAGTGAGATCATCCTATAAGTTGTTCAAGCATTTGATCAATGAATGGGAGTGGAAAGTGATCCTTGCATGTACCAGCATTTAACTTCCTGTAATCAATGCATAATCGCCATCCATTTTGAATTCTGACAGGGACAAACTCATTATTCTCATTTTCACCATAGTAATCCTAGTTTTCTTTAGTGCCATTTGGACTGGACTTTCCTATTTACTATTCAAAATTGGATAGATTATACCAACATCAAGAAACTTTAAGATATTTATCTTTACCACTTCCATCATCGAAGGATTCAATCTCCTTCGTGATTCTCATTTGGATCCTTCTTCTAAAAGAATTTGGTGCATGCATGTTGAAGGGATAATACCAATAATGTTAGCTATAGTCCACCCTATAGCTGTGATGTAGTCTTTAAGCACTCAAATGAGCTTTTCCTCATGAAGCTTGGTTAGATTCTTCTTTATGATTACTGGAACTGTTCTCCTTCTCCTAAAATACATACTTAGGCAATTGCTCCAATTTAATCATAACTGCCTACACAACTGAAGGTAGAGGTTTCGTACGAGATATTGGCAATTCAATCTTTGAAGGTACATACCTTTTTGGCATTGGTTGTAGTGATTGCAATGCTAGCATGACTTTTTCTATCTCATCTGTAATAAGTTAGAATTTTGCAAAGTGTTTTTCTCTAAACTCATGTAAAGAACAACTTCTAACTCATCCTTACCTTCCATATCAAAAACTTTTTGAGAAAAGTAATCAATGACATTAACAGATAAAATAGAATGAATGTCACTAGGATACCTTGTTGCTTGAAAAATATTAAACTTTTTCACGTTCTTACATCCACGTCAATCTTTGTCTTTAATGTTTTTAAGAATGGTCAAACCAGAAGAATTGGTGCTGAATTAGATGAAGGTTCTCCCCCCATATTTAATACATAAAAATCAGATGGTGAAACTAATTCGTTAACATGCACTAAGACATCCTCTATAACCCTTTTAGGATAAGAGTTACATCTATCTGCCAGTTGAATTATGACATGTGTTTCTTTCAAAGACCCCAAATTCAATGAAGTGTAAATAGAATATGGCATGACATTAATTGAAGCTCTTTGATCTAAAATTGTCACGCATCATCTATTTTGCAGGGAATTGTAAACGTACTTGGATCCTTATACTTTGGTGGAAGTTTCCTTTGTATGACTACAGGCGCATTCTCCCCCACACTCACTTTCTCAACTCCACTCAATTTCCTTTTGGAAGTGTATAATTCCTTGAGAAATTTGGCATATCTTGGAACTTATTTTATGGTATCATTAAAGGTATGTTCACCTCTAACTTTGTAAAAATTTCCAAAATCTCTTTATCTTGCTTCTCTTTTGTAATAGTCAGTTTCCTAACCTATTGAGCAATTAGAGTGATAGTCACATAAATTGCAATATATTATAAAGAATTGGTACATTTGGGATAAGATTTCATTCACATACATAACATAAGCATATATATAAACATAAATGTTGATTTAGGAAAATTGCACTCAATTGACATATTTTAGGGTATGAAAGGATTAAAATGATTATGTTTTGATTGTGTATTACTTATGTATTGAATTTTGGTTTGATGGATTACAAGTAGTAAATTTGGAATTAATTGTTACAATTGGAAATTTGATGAATTAAAATGTACATTTAGTCTAGGAAAAATGTCAAGTCGCAAGATAAGTTGACATATGGAAATTTAGGATGACTAAGCCTATATGGCTTATAAAATGAGTGAAAT
Organism: Erythroxylum domingense; assembly: GCA_025594535.1. Classification (NCBI taxonomy): domain Eukaryota; kingdom Viridiplantae; phylum Streptophyta; class Magnoliopsida; order Malpighiales; family Erythroxylaceae; genus Erythroxylum; species Erythroxylum domingense. The sequence continues at coordinate 3,426 of JANQBM010040895.1, read as the reverse complement.
TTGGCTTATGGAAAATTAAATGACAAATGGCCTAGGAAATTAAGTGACAAATGGCTTAAGATTTAGGTGACAAATAGCAACATGAAGAGAGGACATGTAGCTAGCCTAGACTCTTGTCAAGTGTCCTAACACTAATCGTACCATACGACACACATATGGCAAGTTGCTTTATTTGTAACTTTCTGTTAAAACTCTCATCTTCTTATTCTCTCATAGCCAAAAGCTTTCTCCTCTTTACATCTCTGCATTTTGCGTAAGTTTTGTTCAATTGCCACATGAAAATCCATGTTTTTATCGTCATAAAGATAGTTATAGGACCAGATCATTGTTGTACATGTTGTTGTCTTATATCCTTACTAAAAACCCATCCAATTCCTACCTTGTATTTGAGATGATCTTACATGCATATAAGGCAAAAGAGACTTGATGAATTGAGGTAGAACTTAAGCTAAACAAATAAGTAAAGTATAGATCTTTGTGGCATGTTATAATAGAAAGTTTATGATGATTGAATTGGGATGGATAACATGTAGTGTTGATGATGAAGTGTGTTGGAAAACTGATACATGAATTGGATACTTTTTTGTTTTTTTTTTATACATGAGAATCGTAGGTTATAGGTTGCTATATGGATGATTTAGATTGATATTTAAAGTTTAAAAGAAGGTGAATTTATGCTAAAGAAATGTGCTAGTGAAGTTTTCTTGAATTTGAAAAAAACTAGGGCTATATATATGATGAGATTATGTGAATGAAAGTTTATGTTTTGTTTTTATATACATGATAGATAAATAGTTTATGAGCTGCCAATTGAATGATTTTGAGTAGGAATTGGATATGAAATTGATGAGGAATTGAAGTATAATTAAGGTATAATTGAGGTATAATTAATAGACTAATATAAAGATGTTTTGAATTTGGTATGAAGGTGTTAGAATCTAGAGAAATTGAAGGAAAATGGAGAGTGAATATTCAGTTCACTCATCCCACGATCATGGGAAGGTCCTCCATGATCGTGGGCAATGCTTTGAATTGAAAATTTTCTATTTTTCGTGATTATTGAATCAACTAAGGATAAGTTATTTTACTTTAGTGTATTTGGACTTAATTAAGCCCTGAAATGAACCTAGATCGATGTTTGATTAATTGGTTAAGGGTTTGATAAGTTTAGGTTGTTAATTGATGTTTTAACTTAAGGAATGGATTGTTTTGAAATCAATATATCTAAGATCTAGAATTTATGAATGTTAAAGGAATGAAGATATTCTTATGAATGCAAATGTGATCCAAAGGATATGTAATGTGAACTAGGTACGAATGAATAAGAATTGGGAAATTGTGTGAATATATATTGCTAGAAAAGGGTGGTGAATGTATGATTGATGAATTTAGAGTAATCAAACTTACTTCAGATATAAACCTAATTACAAACTAGATTTGTACAAGCTATGATGTTAGAATGGTCAAGATTTATGAATAAGGATACATACTCAGAAAGTCAATTGAGCATGCATTGAACATGACACATATACATTTTTATGAGTGAATAATCATATGATTGATCAACTTAGTAATGTGTAAAATATGTGTGTATTGCATGATCATCCAGACATTGCCGGATCGTCAAGGCAATAGCTTATTTGGAGCGTACTATGAGTTATCCTAGATGTTTCTCATTATGATTGGATTGTTTTTGGTTAATTTTCAGTTAATGAACTGTAACTTATCTGATTGCTATAATTCTAGATATTGTTGGTTCGAGGAGTTTAATACTTGGGACTATATATGGAAGTGTTTTCAAATTATACATGTAATATAAAATGTGTACTCAATTGAATGTTGAATGTTAGACTCAAATCTGAAGAATGTGATAAATGATATGAGCATAATGAATGAAAAGTATTGATAGCATATTATGTGAATTGATGCATTCCACTACATGACATTCATGATCAGATAAAGGAGTTATGATTAGAGTGATCAACTTGAAAAAGAGTTTTAAGCTCAAGAATTGTGCACAAAGAGCCACAGGCTCAGTTAAAATGAGCCCAGTATTTGCAATAGATACAGGACAGTAAATGAAATGAGCTTAGTATCCACAATAGATACGGGACAATAAATAGGTGCTTGATCATAAAAAAGTAAAATAAAAACGGAGTCACTCGTGCATTTGCATATATATAACTTTACATGTATCATATGAATGATTGAGATGAATTAATGGATTGTTCTGGAATAGTGTTGTGAAATGTTTATATACATGTTGTACTTGTACTTGATGAAATATGACAAAATGTGATGTGGGATTTGACACTGGATGCTGTGTTAAACTTCTTGAAATTGATTATATACTTGACTTTGTGTTTTGAATGGAGTAAGCAAATCGATGATGGTTCGCTCACTAAGTTTGCAAACCCATCAAAATTGCAACATTAGTTTTTATGTACAAGGGAGTTCTAGCTTCTAAGGCAATCTAGTAGAATTTTAGTATGTCATTTTGGGAACAAGAATAGCTCAGAGGTCTGGTAAGCTGATATCTGAGAAGTCTAGTTAGGATGTGTTGTTTAGCTTCTTATTTTAACATTTTGTATGGAGTAGTAAACTCTCAAATGTTATGTAATGTATATATATATTATGGATTGTAATGTAATAATGTAAGTCTATGTTTGTGAATGAAATGCGAAGGTTGATCTTTTCTATTACTTGTGAATTGGGTGATGCCTTAGTTAAAGTGATTGTTCTAACGTGCCATTCTCTTAGCGTATATTCTCAAATATCCTTTGGATGTTCGAGCATATGTTTTATAGAAGTGGTATGTTACATCTTTCTTTAATTTAGTAAACCAACTAGGAAAAGAAGGTAAAGTATTACTAAAAATTTTAATAACAGTAGATTGAGAGTTTACCTTAGTTTTCATTTCAGCTTATTTTAGAGACATTTTGAGTTCCTTTTCAAATTCTTTTTCATTGCCTATAGGCGGAGTCTTATGTGGGGCCTCTATTTCCTTTCCACTTCTTAAGATGATAACACTTGCACTCTCTTTTAGGTTCACATTTGTTTAGGAAGAAAGTTTTTCTGAACTCTGATTTTCCAATCGGCTAACGATAGTAACTATGTGAATTATTTGATTTTCTAGGTTTTGAATACTAGCTCTTGTTTTTTGTTGAAATTATAGGGTACTATTTTTTAAACTGAATTGTATTATGGGCCAGTGTCTTCATCATTTCTTCCCATGAAGGTCCAAAGCTTGATGGTTAAGCTTGTCTTTGAAATGGATATTGGTAGAGTTTTGTTGATGTCCTTGCTATCCATAATTGTTGTCCATAATTGTTGAATTAAGGATTTTTCTATCCTAAATTGTGTGCTTGGGAGTAGTTAGGATCATACTTCTTTTGTGGTTGACCTAAAAAACTTCTAAAAACATTC
>JANQBM010040866.1:0-10349 GCA_025594535.1 Erythroxylum domingense | reverse complement strand
GTGAAATATGTTTAACATAACTAAGACATAGTATCAACTATTACAAATATATGCATTTGCTAAATCAAAACATTGTAGAAATTAACTTTAATACACTACTATTTACTCCAACTTACCAAGTGACAAAGGATGATAATAATAATAATAATAAATTAATCTATATCATTAAGAATTGTACGACAATAAGTATAATATAAATATACCAAAAATAAATATTTATAATACAACAAAAACATTATATATGAATTATAATATTCATAAATTAGCTAATTCATTGATATCATACCATATCTATGATATAACATATGCAAATTTCAAAGAAACAAGAAAAGGATCACCAACATTACGAGACAGTACTTAAAGTTTTCAAATTCATAAATTCCATTATTATAGTATTGACAAATTAAACTCTTTTTATATTTTGGTTTTGTGTTAATATTTTTTTTTATAAGTTATAGATAACTTTTAATGATGTAAAAACATCTCTACTATGATCATTTTATGAAACAAATTATAATTATGCAATAGGGCTACTTTGAAAAATATTGTCACAAAGACTTAAGTAAACATGAACTATGATAGAAGTTAATGATTTATTTATTTAAATGCCAATTAGAATGAAATTCATAATACGAAGTGTTTATTTAAACAATGCATAATATGAAAGTTAAGATTAAATTGTGATAAAAAGTTTTAATAACTAAAATATACTTTCTACCTTATAACTAATATATATCAACGCCAACTTAAAAATCCTTTAGAATGAGTATGTAAAATTTGTATAATCATTAGCCCAAAGTTATCCTAATCTGAATCGCTTCAATAAAAAAAAAATTCTTAATTATGAAAATTTTAATCATAATAATACCACATATAAGTGAAAGAACTTGCAACTATAAGGTATCTTAAAGTCTCCTTATATCATACGTCCCTTTTACACTAGTTCAGAACTTATTGCATAATAGCTGTTTATCAGGAAAATTTTAAAAATATTAAAAATAAGGTACTTCTATAAATTTAAATAGATAACTTCTTTAAATATATATCATTAAAAAGACTAATTAATAAAATAAGGAATATTAAAGTAAATAAGTCTAAAATATAATTGAATCTTAAAATATATTTGTTTAGAAAGAACATTAACTTCCTAAAAGTACGTTTAAATGTTTATAGTTAGATATAGAATATTTTATATTAAAAAATTATTACTTAAATTTGTAGATAAGCTTGACAAGGTATTTTACAAAGATATGAATTTATTAAAGAATATATATATTACTGATCCTAACATGTTGAATATACAAAAAAATCATGTAGTTCAATCCATTATATTAACATAAATAAAAATTAAACTTATGCAAAAAGAAGGGTTTGATTCTGGTAGGAAAAATAATTATTTGATACAAAAAAGAAAAAGATGGAGTAACATCAAGTATATTACAAGAACAAAATGTGCAGAAAAATCATGCCTTAAAACTTACTTTTTTCTTTGTAAATGTTGCAGTACAAGCATTAACATTGAGCCTAAAGACTCTTGGTGTTAGCCACTTCACTTTCACAGAGGATTGTCGATCTGGAGCTATTAATATACTTAGTGATCAAGGGGAGAATAACACCATAATATGCATTTGTCCCCCCAGCAATGCTACTTGCCATATTATCTACTTGTAAGTCCCTTTCTAATTTCCTTCTATTACACTTTCTCGTGTAACTTTATGTTTCTCACCAAGTCCTTAACTTGATTAGTTTATACATGTTATGACATAATAGTAGCATAGTCGTTTGGTTTGCACAAATATCTTTAGAGCTCTGACTTTTGATGCTGATAATAATGTTGAACTTGAATCTATTACTTGTATTGGTAAACCAGTTTTGTTTCTGTATTGGTCAAATTTAGTTGAATTTTCTTGATGCTTCAAACTAGAGATGCAAGAGAATACTTTGTCTTCAATAAAGCTGTGGTGTGCCTTCATCGTACTGTTACTTAGACTTGTGATAGACTTTGTAGTGAGGTCCTACTTTTGTAGGTACATCGAAATTATTTTTTATTGTTGCAAATAGTAAGAGAAGTTTTAGTTTCTCTAGACCATAATATTAATAAAAAATAAGAAGTGTTATTTCTTTTTTCTAGTTGATAATGTTGTTGAAAAATAGCAGAGTGGTATTTCATTTTTTAGAGTATAATATTTTATTTTTTTAATTCTTCTTATCTTTTAGTAATTATTGTTAAATGTATTGCATAATAAATGTTTGATCAAGCATTATACTCATTGTAATTTGAAGACAATGCTCTCAAGTTTTTATTTATCTATTTAGAGTATTACTTTCCTCTTAACAAAGTTCATAGATACATTCAAAATTTTCTTTGTAAGATATTTCTTTTTCTCTTATGATGGGAACAAGTAGTCATATAACTTAAACTTATAATAACTAAACATGTTAATGCATGTAATAACAACAAAGTATTAGAGATTTATCTTGTGTAATAATAGTATATTGGGTACATTTGTAACCATATGAATAATAAAAGATATATAAATACTCCTTTGTGTAATATTTCTAAACACACCAAAATATAAAGCAAATTTTTTTGTTCAAACTCATCTTCTTTCAATATAGTATCGTAGTTTCTTTTCTATGTACTATAGATACTTCCAAACTTGACCAATACATTCAACCAATTAATGCCATCTTTAATAGATCTAACTATGATTTGTGGGATAAGAAACTGTGTAGCTTTCATAAAGGAAGACTTCTTTGGCATATTATTATTGGAAAATACCCAAACCTATTCAATGGCTAAATGAAGAAAAATATAGGACATCTAGTATCTTAGGATGGTATCAATCATCAAATTTTGACATGGTTTCATAATACATAAGCCAAAATAATTAAGTCTAATTTTTGACAGTTTGATAATGTTAAAGAGATATGAGATACCTTTAAAAGCAACTATCTTGTATATGATTATGTCAAAAAATTTAAACATTATAGATGATTTCACTGCATGTAATAATAATTTGGTCAAACTATCTGTAATTATATTTATGAATTATAAGATTTTTGGAATCAGTTGGCAATTGGAGTCCTTACTTGGCCTAATATATAAGCTGCCACTATCTATTTCAATATTTGTGATCGAAAGCATATTTAACACCTATTAATGTCTCTTAAAGATGAGTTTGAGCCTATTCATAGCTCTCTTTTTATTCAGTATCTTTACTAAGTCTTGATATGGTAATCAAAGAACTAATTATGGAAGAAATCCAGCTAAACCCCTATTGAATGGAGAAATCTATTTCCTCTACCGATCTTGTTCTTATCACTTAGACCTCCTCTTATTAGACTTATAGCTCTTAAAAAAACTATGGTATTTTTCAAGTAACATAAAAAAGAGCGGTTACTACATCTTTGAATATAAGAAACGACCTAAATAAGGTAGTTCTTCTATGTCCTCTCACTCTATTATCATTGATATTTCTATATAGGGTATACTGGAGAATACATCTACATCTCCTAAAATTTTTTCAAAAGAACTGTAGGCCTTTCTTCAAACAAATTCTAGTACTATTTCCTCTCCAACTTTGTCCATCACATCAAGTATTCTTCCTTTATGATACCTAGATTCTACTTATTGTAACTACACATAGCCTGTAAATCTCTTATATTTGATTCCTTGAAAACTTCCTTTATTCCATATTTTTATAAAAACGATAACTCTACTATACATGATCAAAGTGTAGGCTCTAAACACCTAAGCTAAAATTTCCTACACTTTTCTTGTTCGTAAACTCTTTTTAAGTCTCATTTCTATATGAAATAATATTAACTTATCTTTTTTTAGTCGTGGTTATACTGTATAAGATCCATAAATAGGTAAGATCCTTAGCACAAAGTGTAAGATTAGACGACTGTTTGAAGGATCAAAGCGTAAGATTAAACAATAATTTAAACTTACCTTTCTTAGCCTTCCGTATACACTTATTGTTGATGATGTTACATCTAATATTTAATGCTCTCATCTTAGTCATCTTTCCGACCTTATACTTCAATCTTTAATTTTTAGTGATTCTTTAGGTCATTTCAAGACTAGAAATTTTAATTGCATCTCATGTCATCTTTCCAAATATCATAATTTACCTTTTATTAAAATTATTATATTTTTTAACACCCTTTAATTTGATACATATTAATATTTAAGGACCAATTTTTAATGACTTTGTGATATTATATGATCTTTATTAACAATTTCTCTAGATACACACATATTTGCCTTTTACATCATACGTCTAAACTAACTTTTGTTTATTTCCATATTATAAACATGAATCAAACTTAGTGTAGGTGCTAGGATTCCTTGTCATGAAAGTATGTGACCTTTTAGGAACATAAGAAAATTTCATCTCTAATTGTAATATTTTATATCAACGAGCCTTCTCATAAATATTTTTCTGATCCCACTATATCCTTATTTCTTAACTTTTATTTTATTATATCATTATATAATGTTTCTAATAGTTAGACACAATCTATGGTTATCCCATCATATTTCCACTAGTTATGAATCTATTAGTTGATCCTTCTCTATGTACTCACTCATCAGAACCTCTTATACCTTAACCTGCTCTTTATTAGATCAATCAAGTAAGTCAAACTTTTATTTGTGTTCATGATTTTTATGTTTATTATACTATTTTTTCTATATGAATGTTGCACCTATCGTGAGGCAAAAGTTGATTCTCTATGATAAAAATTAATGGAAAAGGATTTATACGCACTTACTAGCATTAATGCTTAGGACATGGTTGACTTACCATTAGAAAAGTCTATTGTTGGCTGCAAATGAGTCAATAAAATTAAGATTAGATCTAATGGATCGATTAATGATATAAAGCCAGACTTATTGTTAAACATTTTGCACAAGAGTATGGTATTGACTATAAGGAGATATTTGCACTTTTAACTCGTTTAACCTTAGTGTAAAGTCCTATTGCAGTTGTTGCTAACAAGTATTGGTCATTATTTCAAATGGATGTCAAAGATGTTTTTCTTAATAGTGATCTTATAGAAGAAGTATATGTGTAACCTCCACTTGGTAATGATCATCGATGTAACAAAGTTTGTCAACTTTGAAAGTCTTATATAGATTAAAACGAATTCTTTGAGCTTGATTTGCTAAATTCAACTCCACTATTAGTCTTCTTGGCTTTCAATCTAATTCCTATGATCATGCTATATTCATTTACAAATCGAATTATCGATACACTCTTTTTATCCTTTATATTGGTAATATGATAATTATTAATGATAACACTCCTGGTACTTTCAGTCTTAAATCATTTCTACATTTTGAGATGGACTTAGATAATATAAATTTTTTAGGTCTCGAAGTTTCATTTTAATAGTTTTACTAATGTGGATGTAATGGATTGACTAAACCTATGTCCTATAAGACTTGAACTCGATCAAAAGCTTGATCGATCTCGACTTTGTTGGATCAAATTAAAGAAGCATTAAAACATAAGTTCCGATTGAGGTTTGAAAAAGTTTTGAAAAGTAATGAAATCATAGTTATTTTTCATTGATTAATTGCTTATATGCATTGTTCTTATATACATGTATAAAGTACATGTGATAAATATGAAACTAAGATAGCAACATAAAGATTACAAATAATCTTTGTGAAAGATAAGAAATAAAGATATAAGTAAATATAAGCAGTTGAGATAGAATTAGGTGAGATACGTTATTAGTCCCCCTCAAGCACATTATCAGATGAGATGGTGAGCTTGTCTCGAAGCCGATGAAATAATGAGGTAAACAAAGCTTTAGTCATGACATCACCAATTTGATCAAGAGATGAAACATCTCTGATGTGAATGGCCTAATAAGCAACTAGATCCCAAACAAAATTAATATTAATTTAAATGTGTTTGATATGAGAATGAGAGACTAGGTTTGAAGTAAGAAAGAATGAGAGACTGGGATTGAAGCAAGAAAGATTGCTCCAATATAATGATACCATAGAGTTGGCATAAGGTGAGATAAGCCAAGTTCTCCAAAAAGAGAGGAAATCTAATAAAGTTCGGTGGAGGTAAGAGGACTGCTTTTTTACTTAGCTTCAATGCTAGGTATTGCAAATGTAGGTTTTTACTTGGTGCTCCAACTGATTAGATTAGCACCAAGAAATATACAATACCTGTAAGTAGAACGAGGATGAACAGGAAGTTATGTGTTATGATTTTTGGAAAGTGGGAGAGTTGGACTGATATGTGTGGGTGTAGGTTTAGACTTGTCAAAAGTTGTGCGATGAAGAAGATCCTTGATGTACTAGGTTTGAGTAAGTAAAAGACCACTAGAAGTATGTTTGGCTTCGATTCCAAGAAAATGATGTATGAGACTTAAGTCTTTGATAGAGAAGGAGTTAAGATTATGAATGAGAGAGGAAATGAAAGAAGGAGGAGATCCAATGACCAAAATATCTTCTACATAAACCAAAGAAAGGTGATATGGGATGAAGTTATTTAAATCAAAAGAGAGGTATCAAATAAAGAGGAGAAGAAATTGAGGGAAAGGAATTTTTTGTGATAGAATTAGTGAAACTAAACATGAGGAGCTTATTTGAGACCATATAAGGCTTTGTGGAGTCGATAGATATGATGAGGATGGTTTACATCTATCAAACCAGGAGATTAAGGCATATAAACTAGTTTAGAGAGAAAGCCATGAAGAAAGACATTGTTGACATTAAGTTGAAGAATGGCCCAGTTGTTGAAAACAACTAAGGAAAGAATGATACAGAAGGTGGTGGGTTTAACTGAAAGACTAAAAGTAGTAGTGTAATCAGCACTGGGAGTATAATGGTACCCTTCAGCAACAAGACAAGCTTTATAATGTTCAATAGTGCCACCAAGATGACGTTTTGTGTGAAAAGCCCTTTTATAAGCAATAATGTTGGTGTTTGGAGGAGGGGTATCAAGAGTTTAGGTCCGATTGTGGAGAGCTTTGAACTCATTAAGTATTACTTGACGCTAATGGAAAATTTGTTGACTTGAGTGAAGGATGTGGGATTAGGAATAAGAGAAATTTATGTAAATACGAAAAAAGTAACATAGTTGGGAAAATTACAAGGAGTACAGATGATATCATGAGTACATGTGTTCATGGGATGGACAGTGGGAAGAGAGTTTGGTTGTTGGGAAAAAGGTGAAGAGTGTGAAGTCGAGGGAGAGGGAGAGGGAGATGGTGGAGAGAAGGATAAAGTTAAAGAAATATGAAAGGGTGGAGAAAAAAAAAGAGTTGGCTAGAGGGCTGCAAAAAGAAAAAACATGTTCAAGAAATCGAACATGTTGAGAAATATAAATTTTGGAAGTAGTTGGATTAGAACATTGATAACCTTTGAATTGAGAGGAATAGTCAAGGAATATACAGAGAATATGTTTAGGGGATAGTTTGTTAAGACAAGTAATAACTAAAATGGAGAAAAAGGGACAACCAAAGACACGAAGAAAAGTAAGTTCTGGTTTGGTGTGGAAAAGTATTTTATGTGGAGATTTATGACAAAGAATGGGGGTAGGTAAATGATTGATAAGATAGACAACAGTAGTGAATGTTTCAAGCCAAAAGGATTTGGGAATAAAGACATGAAGTAAAAGTGTAAGACCAATTTTAGTAATATGACATATTTTAAATTTAAAAAGGCCATTTTATTGAAGAGTTGGAGGGTGAAAAATGCCAAGAGTAATTCCAGTTGATTAGTCCATCACATTAGAAGGTTTTGATAGTAATGGAGAAAAGTTTTTTTAGTGATTGTTTTGAAAGTTTGGAGCCAAAAGAGAGCTTAAGAATTTTTTGCTAATGGGACAAGCCATTTGAAGTGAGTAACATCATCTATAAAATAATAAAATAATGAATATCATTAAGGGAAAGAGATGGGGAAGGTCCCTAAATGTTATAGTGAATAAGTTGTAAAATTGTAAAAAATGAAAATGGTAAACAAACACTTTTTGTTGGCCCCGGGTTCCCATAGGGATTTTATGACGAATACAGGTCATCATTGAGAATTTATTTGAAATAATAATAAATATATCTGAGAACATTTCAATAAAATAAAATAGAACATAAATTTAATTAAAGTCTAGACAAGGCAAATTTGGGGTGGGATCATAGAATAATTATAGACATAAAATTAAATTATTCAAAAACAAATGATTTAATAAAAACAATTACTACACAATTAATAGATAATATCAAAATAAAAGAAATAGATAATAATGATTTTAAATAAATCAAATTCGTAGGAGAAGTAAAAATAATCCCCAACAATTTAATGAAAAATTTTCCATAGCAAAAATGAACAAAGAATAAATGGTTTAGGTATTAAAAGAATTAATAGTAATTTGAATTAAGTAAATGAAAATCTTAATGTCAACGAAGCATAGTCACGGGCGTGACTCTCAGGAGAGGAAGAAGTCTCATGAGGGTGAGAGGAGAAGCTGAAAATATTCGTCGCGATCATCCTGTGTTACAATCGCAACGTTTAGGGAAACTGGGATCGTCGCGGTCGTGACCTAGTCGCGATCGTGTCTTTGAAGAATTTTGGGACCGTCGCGATCACGATTTTCTGCCACTGTCGCAATCGCGCTTCGTTGCGATCGCGATTGGGTGAAATTTTGGGACCGTCGCGATCATACTGTGTCACGATCGCGACTTCCCCAGTTTGACATCCTTACTTTTAATCAACATAACTTTCAATCTAGAATTCCAAAAATTACAAAATATATATCGTTGGAAAGATAAGAAAAAGATCTACAACTTTTATAAGACTATTTTGTCTAATTAGGCCTTTATCAATACAGTTTAATCATTTAAGTAAATGTTACCATTTCAGTCTAAATTGTACACTAATTTTGCAAAAATTTCACACCAATACTGCTATTTATAAAGCCCATAACTCTTTCGTCTGAAGTCCAAAAATTTAAATCTTTATATCATTAGAAAGCTAAAAGAATAATATACAACTGTTATGAAGACCACTTAGCCTAATTCTACCTATATCAATGCAATTTATTCCTTAAAGTTTCAGATTATATTTTTACCCTATTCTCTGTTTTTCATTCATCTAATCACAAACATCCCTACTGCAAATTTCAAAGACCCGAACTAACATTCAATTCCATTCATACCAAAACTCCTTTGCTACATAATTTACCTCAAACATGCCCAACCAATGATCTTACAACATTCAACACAAACCAACTTAACAAAAGGGGTAGAACTTGCATATATCTCTATACATACATTTATCAGAAAACTTTTGCACTTATTGTCAACTTTCACTGTCCATTAACAACAACAAAATTGTTACACATTTTCATACTTCATAGCAAAATGTCATACCAGTACCATAGTTACAAAATACGTACATAAATATTTATGCTGATATGCTTCTAAGTCACCAACACTAACTTAGTTACAAAAATCCGAATTTCTTGGAGGTTGCCAAAAACTTTGCAAGGCTCACTTATGATCTGCTGATTCTTCACCTGAGGAGTAGAAAATTTTGGGGTGAACCGGAAACTCAGTGGCTAATATATTTATAGCTGGTGATAATGAACCATACACAACATATATGAATATTTATATTGAATGAAAGTTATCATCAAACATAACACTCAAATTACATCATAACTTTACATATCAAAATGCAATGCATAACAAAATGGCTCGAGAGTTCCGTGGAACGAAACGACGAAACCGAAATTTACACCATAAAATGAAATGAGTATGATTTTCTCGGGATCTCGTGGCCATAAGCGGGCAGCTGGGAGAAAGCTATAGGTCATCGTGCACGAGACAAACGAAATAGATTTCTCTCTTGCCCACATAACAGATTTTTCAATGCGCATACATATCATAATATATTCATACTTTCATGTTTCTTAAATTTTCTGTTTTTCATTCACACAAAGTCATAGAATTCATACAAAGCATCATGATATACATTCACGAAATTTCTTCCCACATTCACAATGAATAAAACAAGCATGTTCATCATATATATACACATAATTATTTCAGCTCATCATCACACAACTATAAATATATTACCCACCTATTTAACTTGATATTTCGAAAATCAAGCTTGCTTTTCTCATTACTCTTGACGTAGATATTCTTGATTCCCTAAAAACAAACATATTTAATTTAATCACACACACATAAAACTTTCCTTAAACCTAGCTATCCATGAATAAGCTTCCACTTAATCTCTTCTTGATTTTATCTAACTAGAAAAACTAAGATCTAACATCAACCTCTTATTCTTCTTCTTTCTTTCTTCATCTTCA
>JANQBM010040832.1:0-10352 GCA_025594535.1 Erythroxylum domingense | reverse complement strand
GAAGTGGCAAATGAAAACATTGCTTAATGAATATCAACATGAGAGAGATAGAAGGGAAAGGTTGAATTTTGAAATTGATCATTTTCTAGTTTTCGTGGTGATTATGGAAATGTTGAAGGTGGTAGTGGTAGTGGTGGTAGTGGTGTTAGTAGTATTCCATCTCTGAGTCAAGAAAAAGTATCTGAACCTGATATGAGGAAGAGAAGAAGGTAGACCAGTTTCTTTGCACCACGAACAACCCCTGAGTCCCAACCTTCAATTCGTAAGGAATGCAATCAAGAGATGCAACTCATAATGTCGATATGGTAGTAGCTAGATGGTGGTATGACACAGGTTCGTCATTTAATGCTTCTCAGTCTTATTATTATCAACCTATGATGGATGCAATAGCCTCTTATGGTTCAGGATACAAAGGTCCTTCAATTAATGACCTAAGAGGTAAACTTTTGAGTTGCTCTGTTTTTGAAATTAGAAGTTATTTGACTGAAAGAAGAGTGAGTTGGGATACTTATGGATATTCAGTTTGTGATGGTTGGACAAATAGGAGACAAGAGCCTATTATTAACTTTTTTTGGTTTATTCTACAAATGGCTTTATGTTTTTGAAATCTATTGATGCATCTGGCCTGATTAGAAATGCTGAGACTTTGTTTGGGATATTTGATCAAGTTGTGGATGAAGTAGGGCTAGAAAACATTGTTCAATTTATTACTGACAATGATTTCGCTTATAAAGCGACAAGAAAAAGATTGTAAAATACATATAATTCATTTTTTAGACTCCTTGTGTTGCACATTACATTGACCTAATGCTGGAGAATATAAGAGATCTTAGGTAGTTTCTTGTTATTGATGAGACTATGCAAAAAGCTAAAAAGGTGACAAATTTTATTTATGATCGTGCATGAGTGTTGAATTTGATGAGAAAGGAATTTACCAATGGTAGGAATTTGTGTCGCCCTGTTGTGACAAGATTTGCAACAAATTTCTTATCACTTCAATCTTTTGTTTCGCTAAAGAAAGAGTTAAGACAAATGTTTACAAGTAATAAGTGGGTTGCATCTCAGCATGCTAGGTCTAATGCTGGAGTGGAGGTTTGTAATATCATACTAGAAGATATAAAATTTTAGTCACAATGTCAATTTGTTATCCGAGTTTGTGAGCCTTTGGTGAGGGTGCTTTGGTTGGCTGATAGTGAAGAAAAGCCAACAATGGGTTATATTTTTTATGCCTTAGAGAGAGCGGCATAAGGAATCAAGGCTAATCTGAAACATAGGCCTTCTTTATACACGCCATATCTTTCAATCATTAATGAGAGAAGGGAAAGACAACTTTCTTCTCCATTGTTTGCAGCTAGGGTATTTTCGAATCCAAGTATTTATTTTAGACTGAATCTTAATAAGCAAGCTAAAGTTAATCGAGGAATGCTTTTAACGATCACAACAATTGTTAACATTAACTCGATGCAAGATCTGTTAAGCTCACAAATGGAGCTTTATAAGATGTCTTATAGGGATTTTGGAATGCCGATTGTTATTCGACAAAGAGGAAAACTTTCTTCAGGTATTAGTTATTTCCTTTTTTTATTTGTTGAAAATTAATTATGACTTTATTTTGTTTATAACGCTACTTTTTTTATCTTATAACTTACAATTTCTTGGTGAGATCAATTCGAAAATAGTGATCCAGAATTAAAAAGGATTGCAATTCGAATTTTAAGTCAATGTGTGAGTGCAACAGGCTGTGAAAGAAATTGGAGCACATTTGAATTTATCCACTCCAAAAAAAAGAATAGATTGGAGCATAAGAGGTTGAATAACTTGGTTTTTGTTCGATACAATTTAAAGCTTCGGGAAAGGTATGTTATTATCATTATTATCATTACTAATTTCGATATAATTTCTTATAATTTTATAAGAATTAAATTATATCCCACTTTTTTGTGATTGCTAAAAATGAGAATTACTGGAATTGAAAATTGTTATATGAATGTTTTGTGATTGTTGAAAATAGGAATTGTTGAGAACTGTTGGAATTGGAAATTGTTATATGAATGTTTTACGATTGTTGGAAATGAGAATTGTTGGGAATTATTGCAAATGGAAATTATTATATGAATGTTTTGTGATTGTTGGAAATGAGAATTGTTGGGAATTGTTGGAAATGGAAATTGCTATATGAATGTTTTGTGATTGTTGAAAATGGGAATTGTTGAGAATTGTTGGAAATGAAAATTGTTATATGAATATTTTGTGATTGTTGGAAATAGGAATTGTTGAGAATTGTTGGAAAATGAATTTACCAATGAATGTTTTGTGATTGTTGGAAATGGGAATTGTTAGAAATTGTTGGAATTGAAAATTGTTATATGAATGTTTTTGTGATTATTGGAAATGAGAATTGTTGGGAATTGTTAGAAATGGAAATTGTTATATGAATGTTTTGTGATTGTTGGAAATAAGAATTGTTAGAAATGAAAATTATTTTATGAATGTTTTGTGATTGTTGGAAATAAGAATAGTTGGGAATTATTAGACATGGAAATTGTTATATGAATATTTTGTGATTGTAGGAAATGAGAATTGTTGGGAATTGTTGGAAATGAAAATTATTATATGAATGTTTTGTAATGTTGGAAATGAGAATTATTAAGAATTGTTGGAAATGGAAATTGTTTTATGAATGTTTTGTGATTGTTGAAAATAGGAATTGTTGAGAATTGTTGGAAATGAAAATTGTTTTATGAATGTTTTATAATTGTTGACAACGAGAATTGTTGGAATTGGAAATTGTTATCTGAATGTTTTGTGATTGTTAGAAATAGAAATTATTAGAAATTGTCAGGAAAGATATTTTAATATTATTACTATTATTTTTGATATAATTTCTTATAATTTTCTAATAATTATAATTTATTATTTTCTAGGAGTTTTAATAGTACAAGAAGTTCAAATGATCCAATTTCCATTGATAACATCGAGGTTTTGGCAAATTGGGTTTTTGAAGAACCGAATTTGGTAGATATCAATGACTTGGAAGATAATCTTAGATGGGAAAGCCTTGACATGTCATTTCGTCATTAAGTTTAAATGATAATGATGATGAAGCTCCTCTCAATGATGAGGATTTTGTACCAAATGATAACTGAGGTTAGTGCAGTTATAGTGAGTATCCTCCTTTTGACGATTGAATTTCGTTGCTGGTTATTTTTGCTCTTCTTTTAATTTTACTTATATTTGATGTTTATCAATTTATGTTAAATTCTATATATATGATGTAATTGTAAATGTTTTTCTTTCAGGTTTAACTTCGACTTGATTGTTTCCTCATCATGATGAAATTGTAATAGTTAAAGGATATTTATTATTCTTTTATTGGATGTTTTGATGTGATTATTATTTATTAAAATTTTGAAATTGTATTATTATAGTATTTTAAATACTTTATATTATTCTTATTTTTATATTTGTATTATGATGATTGTCTTTTTTCATATTAATTATGGTTATTATTTTTATGTGAAATATTTTAAAAGTATTGTCATTTCATATTAAATTATTAATTGTGATTATTATCTTTTTTGGAAACAGGGTTGATTTAAACTTGTAAAGTATACAGTATATAACTGTACAGTATATCAATGGACTATTTTGCAAATTTTAAAAATTTCAGGGACTATTTCATAAATATAAAAATTACCTGAAATGATACCCAGTATTGACGGGTACCAATATAGTATCGTACTATAACTCAATCCAGTACCGAGTCAAGTACGGTATTCGCAACTTTGATAAAGACACATATATGTATTTAAACTGGACATATAGTGAGAGACTCGTATAGTGATCCCAATTATTGTATGTTATATGTTATCTTCTATAGGAGATCAAATTGCAGAGTCAGCTGACCTTGAGTCCATTAGAGATAATAGAGAGTCTCCAATACCTGAGATTGAACAAATGTCCCCGAGAATTCCTGAGAGGAGAGAGAGGAGGTATGAAATGTGTGAAATTCATGATGTATTGTTGAGATGAGGTATACTGTGAATTTGGTTTGTATTTGAGATGTTTGTGTTCTAATATGAGTGAGCACATCGATCATGGTTCACTCACTGAGTTTGCAAACTCATCAAAATTACAATATTGATTTTCAGGTACGATGAAGACCTAGCTCTTAAGGCAAACTGCTAAAAGCCTAGTGCTATCAATTTTGGAATTAAGAAATGGCTCAAGGGTTTGGTCAGCTGACATCTGAAGTGTAGCAGGTTGTGTTTATATAGTTTGTCATTTCATGTAAAACTTTTTGTAAAAAGAGTAGTAAACTCTCATATGCCTGTGATGATGTAAAAATGTGTTTAATGTAGTGTAATGCTATAGTGAATGTTTTGTTTATGAATTTAATAGGAAGAGTTGATCTTTTGGTTACTTATTTTTTGTAAGATGCCATAATAAGTGAATAAGATTGCTCTAACATGCCAATGCCTTAGGGTATGTTCTTGAATGTCCTCAGGATGTTCAGGTATATACTCTATGGTTGTTACATCTGCATTCCTCTTCATTTCTCTTCAGTTTTTTTAATGGAGATAGAAGCTTTCTTTGCTAATTCTTGGAGATTGAAGAAGGAAATGGAAGGTTGAAACAACAGGCACCAGTTCAGAGGGACAATCGAGGTCGAGAAGCACATTAAGCATACCATTGTTGTGTATCGTTTTCTTTCTCTCTTTTCGAATTGTTTATGATATCTTATATAGATTGTTTGAGTATTATATGAGAATGATTTTAATGCTCTATTAAATTGTTTTTCATGAAAACATGTAGCTAGAACTTGAATGCAATACGTAATAGTCGTATTGAAGGTCATATGTGGCAAATAACAGTATTAAATCATTCGGGATAATGTAGCATAAGTTAAATAGTACGAGCTTGGGTGAATATTACTTAGATTGGTCCATTTTTCTCACTTATAAAGCTGTTGTTTGGAAAAACTTAGAGAGCTTGTTCTAGGTTTCCCGATAGTTATGGTTAATTAAAGAGCTCTTCTTAATTAATTACAATCTAAAGAAAAACCGGAATTAACAGAGTTTATTGTTAATTCATAATCAATTGTCTTAAGAGATGTGTAAAGATGATAATTCAATGACATATGTAAAATTTTGCTTAAGCCGAAATTAAACTAAAGAATCAGATTTTAAATTATTTGTCAAATTTATCATGCTGCGATTGTTTAATTTGAGTTATTTTTACATATTCAATTTTAAGTATTTTTAATTTATATCAAACCAAACCCCCTTGTTTTACATATATATAAAATTCAGGAAAGTGATTGGATTTAATCTATGTAGGATCGACCTAGATTTGCCACTGCCACAGTTGTAGGTTTAGTTATTTTGTTAGTGTTACGACACGGACCAACAACACATGAATATTGGAATGAACAATAAGTTGTTTGTGCATATTGATCCAAGTCAACATCATCCTGTTAAAAAAATCTTATTAGCAAAATTGTCCAGTGAGTTAGGGATCGTTATCAGGAATGAATTGCCTTACCTTCACCATGCCAAGCAGTTGATCTTATTAGAGAATGTTTTGGACAAAGTTTTGATAATTTCTCAATTTTTTTAATTATATGCAATTTTGTTTTGCTTATTTAAAGATTAATTTAACTTTTACTTGTTGTTCACATATGAAGCGCAATATTGTCGATATCAAGAACCCTAAAGTTTCAACCTGTGTGAGTTCACTGTAGAAACAAAGAGCGAACGATCGTTGTTATTGACTCCATAAATACTATAAGTCTTTTCTTTCGAATGAGGAGGCAAGAAGAAATGTTTCTAAATGGGTAACTCCAAAAAATTAGAGTGAAATGTGTGAGTATTGGGCCTCTGCTAAGGTTAAGGTTCGTCTTCTTTCTCTTTACATTTTCTTCCATTAATTTTGTTACATAATTTAGTGACTATTTCTTTTCTTTACTTAGGAAAAGTGTGAGAAAGCCAAGGTTAACAGAGAAAAAAAATGAAAACTCCTCACAACACCGACCCCAAATCATTTGTTGTCGTATGACAAGAATTTGTAAGTTCTTTATTTAGAAGTTATTATTATTTTAGTAAATACAATATTATATATTGTGTTTCAATTTTTTCTCTCCATAAAACAGAGTTAGAATTAACTACATAGAGAAGAGTGTGATAGGATCACACTCTACAAACTGACACACTACAAGGAAGGTGAAGGTTAGACATTTAAAGAAGCGCAGAATAATTATGTAATAAAAATTTTAATTTTTAAGTCTGTTTATTTATATAATACTGACTAATAATATTTAAATTAAATCTCGATTTTGTGTGTTAAATTTTATGATAAGATGTAGGAGTTGTTGCAAAGATCTTTATCTGAAAGAAATAAGCCAAACGTAGATGACATTTATAACAACGTCCTTGGTACAAGATCAGGGTACATTAGAGGTCTTGGGTATGACCCTATGCCAATTGGTTTGTCGTCATCACGACTAGCATATGTAACGACGCTTCAAGAGAAAAATTGGTTGCTTAAGGTTCAGATACAATATAATGAAGAAAAGTTAGATCGTTTAAAAGAAAAATTACAATGTAATGAATAAAAATTAAACCGTACTGAAAGAGAGTTAACCAATATTAAAAATTAGGTTCTATGTAAACTATGTAAGTACCAGTGACGATGATGATGAGTCTTAGTTTGTATATAAATTTTTTTGTTAACTTTTGTATGTAAAATGTATCTAATTTTTAATTATTTATATTTATATTTTTGTTTACTTCATTATAATTCAAAGAATGTTACCAACAATAATTTAAACAATCACAACACCAAAATAAAGAGATTTTAGATGCTTATGTGTAGACGCATCTAATACTTGTCTTAAATAATATAAAAATTGGTAGAATTTTTAGACATTTATTTAATACGGCAAAATTTGTCAAAAAAATACTTAAAAAGTGTCTAAAATTTTTAAAATTTCCAATTAGTAGGATAATAATTGACACATTTTATAATTTATATACACCCAAAAATAATAATTAATTAATATCAAAAGTAAGTAATTATAAAAAAAATGTTTAGTTAATATGAATGACACAAATTATAAAACTTTAACAAGAAGTTAGTATGGGTTACTCAAAAAGCTGTGAAAGTCTTAAGTTAACTATATACGGGTTAATATTTTTCACTTATTAGTTACTTTGTTGGTTTTGTTTTGCGGACAGTGTTCATACCAGCTCACTATTCGCGACTGCACTTCATGCTTCCCTTTACCCAAGCTTACTCCTCTGCTCTGCTCTGCTCTGCTCCGCTCCTCCGTCCATTATCTACAGGTATATCTCTCTCTCTCTCTCTCTCTCTCTCTCTCTCATATTTGTCTTATTTTTTGTTTTCTTCTTTTATAAATTATTGTTCAAATTTTTACACTGATCAGATCCCTAAGTTTTCCGTTTCTATGCCCTAAGTTTTCTGTTTCAATTGAACTCAATTTAATCGGCTGCATGCTCTGTAGTTTTCTGTTAGGTCCATAAAACAAGCGAGTTTTAGATGGTCAGGTGAAGATAGATCATCAAATTGGATGACTTAGATGCCGGTAATGATATTGCTTATGATATTTTTGTAAAATTTCAAAATAGATTTTCATGTGTATAAAGACGTTGGGAGAGAGATTTCTGCTTTGCTGCGTGTTTTACTCCTCTCTGTTGCTTCTGCGTCTGTTGCATTATTCAGCTTCTCCTCTCTGTTGCTTCTGCTGGTACGTCATTTTCTTCTCTACTGCTTTAGTCGTTTTGTTTCTTTTGGATTCTCCTTCTACGTTGCATTTTAGTTTGCTTCTCATCTGCTGGGCTATGTTTCTTCTTTTTTGCTGTGCGTTTGGGATACTAATATGATGAGTATGCTGTTGGATCAAATTGAGAGAAATGTAGGTTTTATTTGTTATAAAGTATCTTGGCTTGAAAAACGAACGATAATTAATTAAAGATTGTTAAACTAATTTAAGTTGTTTTTGTTATTTATGCCTTTGATTTTCCATTCATTTATTTATGAAAATAGAATTGTCGACAAGCAAGAAATTTCTTGTTGACTACATTACACTACTTATTTCATCAACATATACCATATTAATGGATTGTTCCCTCACGTTGTGGATATAGAATAGCATATTTCTAAAGCTACACCTACCCTTCTTTTATCTGTATGTGTTTTGTTTCAATGTTACATGGTGAAGCTGAATACATGCCTACTATAACTTATCGTTTCTTATATATAATAAACATCAAATTTTGATTTTGTGACTTCTCAAATATAAAAACAGTGTTTGATTTTATATTTTATCAGGTACATTAGAGACCTTCTTCTGAATCCTCCTGCTTATGAAATTGCCTCCACTATTTAAGGTTAACTTACATTCAAGTCATATCATTGTTCAATTATTATCAGATTTACAACTAGTCAATCATGTATATATGAAATGTCTCTAAACCAATTTCTTGAAAGCTGACTTGGTGTGATTTCTTAAAAATGTTCATTCAATGGAGATACTTAGTTATTTAAAGTTAAAAACATGTCGTTAAAATAACTTTTAAATATACTTTAGTTATGAAACATATTCTGCTGCTTTGATCTGAAATTTTGAAGGACTTTTAGGATTGGAAAAAGGAAGAAGACTATTAGCTCTCTTGTTTGGAATAAAAGTGTAAAGCACAACAAATGAGTTTTCAAAATAAAACTTACCCATTTTCTATTACCATAGCTAATTCGTCAGTGGAAATTTATCAATTCCTTAAGTGAAAATGAATATAGCAAAGTTTTCTGAATTTGTCACCTGGAAAATACATGGTAACAATCTGAAACTGGTAATGTATCACGTGTATTTACCATTTTATTCCATGAATTCACTTTTTTTAGCCTTGAAATTGAGTACTTTTGAGCTGGATATCTAGGGGAATTATTGCATAGCTTTATATTCATGAAATTATGGTTCAAAAATTGTGCTGAACTATAATTCTTTTGCAGAAACATGCAAGCTCATAAGCAAAGTGACGTGTTCAATTCCAAATTTCACGTGCATTTCTTCTGCTAAGGAAGTCTACAAAATACCTTGTGAATGCATGCAACATTCAAATATATTACATCTATGCTTCTCACATGTTATTTAATAATAGTTCTAGTTGTATTAGTACTTAGAAATGCTTTTGCTATAATACTTATGGATGCATCTAGCTTCAGTAATCATTACTTCTCTTTTCTAGTTATTTAGTTTTACTATTAATTCAGATAGTTCTTTTCATAAGTATCATCTCTGCCGTGATTTTTTAATTATTGGTAGTGAATAGCTTGCAAATGGCCATAGTTTTGTGGAAAGGACACAGTTATGATATTCATATGTGTAGAGGCATAATTTCTTCTACCTGATTTTATTTTATTCTTTCTTGAAACTCTAAAATTGTTATAATGAGTGGTACAACTTACGCCTGATAGAAGACACCTCTGACTACTTTGACCTTGTTGTTAGAGAATTAATCACAAAAACAAATGCATATAGATTAGAGAGAAGTAAAACACTAGATTCAACTTAGTTTGGCAAATAGCTTGATTTTTCTTGGTTGTCGTGTGCTTTACCAAGAAACTGCTATTGCTTTTCACGAATTGTAGGGTCTTTTTCATTTTCTAGTTTTGAAAATTTTGCTATGTTGGTGGAACTTGAATTGATTGTTGCTATTGCTATTAGCTTTTTATTACCTTTTTAAATTGTTGAGTCTTTCTTTAAGATTTTTTGTTAAGTGCGTGAAAAAAAATCACATCAAGTAATATGTTTATTTACTTAATGTGATTTTAAGTAACTTATGTTTCCTTTCTCACATTTAGTTACTTTGAATTCGTCAACGTCTTCAATTTTATTGAATTTTCCTCCCATTCTTGGTTTCTCAACCTCATCCCAATTGATAAAAATGTGCTTTTGAAATAAGTTTTTTGGTTCCTCACGTACTTGGTATGTTGGACCCCGTTCCTGGAGCCCAACTATCATTCTAGAGTCGAAAAGCGTGAGCGGGTTTCCTTGTAGGGTTATTCTAATGAACCCTTACTTTGCCGTCTTCTCACAAGGGTGGGTTGCCCACACCAGCCAACACCGACATCACAATTTGACTTCTTCAAGACAATTGTAGTTCTATGTCTCTAGTGTAACACCTCTTTACCGCAGGGTACGCACCGGGACGCCCATAGGTCATTCCGATACATATCCTATGATAAGGGAGCGCTACATGCGATTACTATAATTACTCCACATGGCATCATATCAATTTGAATAATAAAACATTAATTGTAAATCACAAGATTTT
>JANQBM010040778.1:0-10356 GCA_025594535.1 Erythroxylum domingense | reverse complement strand
TCTTCTCAAAAAAGCTCTACTGACAAAAGCTCTATTGACAAAAGCTCTACTGATATAAGCTCAACCAAACAGGCACTTAAGCTCTAATGAAGTTAGCATTTCTTGCTTAAGTCTCTCTATAACAGTTATATAGTTCTCTCAACTTGTTTTATAGATACCGATAGAGGCCAAATGCTTGTGCGGCTACGATAATTAAGATGAGCCAATTTTAAAATCGGTTTGAGAGATTAAGTTTCAAAATAAAGTACAAATTAAGCTTTATTCTTTATTATGATTTGATTGCTAATTATTTTATAAAATTTTAATGATTTTGGATTTTGAGAAGTTAAATACAGAAAGTGTTTTGTATCTATTTCATTACACGTGGAATTGATTCGTGACCTGAATTTTCAACAATGATATCAAAGTCAAATTTTAATTCTATAATTTGATTAAATTCACCTGACTGTTATTGATTTGATAAAATTAAAGTTTAAAACTATCAATTAGTTTTAATCTTCTGGAAATTAATTAATAAATCTCGTTTGCCTCTTTTTTGAAAAATAAATATTCAGGCCCCCCTGGCGCATTCCCTGCTTCTGAACATTGTTTGAGTGAATCAGAGAACACATCGCCTGCTCCTTCTTTATTTTTGCTTCTGGAATATCTTATTGCATGCTTCCTCTTTACTTTATGGTTTCTGAAAAATTAAAATTGTTGGTGGGAACCTTTTATGCAGGATTTAAAACTTGGTGTTGTTGGGTTTACTGAATAAGCATTGGCTGTCTTGATGGAGTTTGAGTGTATTGGTTTTGTGTGGTTTCTGCTTGTTATGGTGCGAATAAGAGTGCCGTCACCAACCACGGACATAGCTGCTAGTTAAGGACGCAATCAATGGCAATGGCGACAATCACCCAAATCACATGGGCAAACCTTGCCCAAGGTGAGGAGGCTGGACGCTTAAGATAGGAAAGCACGAAGGAGGCAGAAGCAACCCAGAAAGAGCAGGCGGTGCAGAAGAAAACAAGTGCGACAACAACAGGAGCAGAAGCACTAGGTGGCGCAGAAGATTCCAGAAAAACTAATCTGGAAAACAAAGAGAACGCCTCTGCCGATAGATGCTATTGTGCACACGCCTCACAAAAAGTGTTCTGACGCGTGCCAGACAGTCTCATTTTTTATTTTTATTTTTTAATCTTGTGTTTTAAGCCTTAACTTTAATTAAATTAGTTTAATTCGGATTAAATTAATTTAAATCCCTAATAAAATTGAAAAACTATTTTCTAATTGTTTGAAAATTATTCTCAAAGGGATATTTTATTAGATTGAAAATTAGTTTAGTTTTTCAAAAAATTGAATTATTAAATTAAATTAGTTATCAAATCAATAATTAGAATAAAAAAAGTGTAAAAGAGCTATATTTCATAATTAGATTATGTTAGATAATTAATATAATGAGATTATATTAATTAAGATGAAATCTTAATTTTAATATTAAATTAATTTTTATTTAATTTGATTAAGATTAATAATTAAATTGATTCATAATTTAATTTCGGAAAAGTATATTCTAAAATGAGAATTAATTAGTTTCAATTAGATTGAAATTAATTAATTAAAATCTTTAAAATTAAGAAAATTTTCTAAATAATTAAGAAAGGTGTTTATTAGTTAAATTTATTTATTTCAATTTGGCTGAGATAAATTAAATTAATGACTTTATTTGTTTAGATAATTATTAATCAATTTATTTATAAATAGTTTCTTTATTTATGAATAATAAGTTTATTGATTTATTAGAAAAGGATAATTTTTTGATTAAATTTTTAAAAGGGTTTTATTTATTAGATAAGAAAATTGAGTAGTCCTAATGTTTTTAGAAATAGTTTAATGCATGTCTTAATTGCATATCTTAATTGTATATATTAATGCATGTCTTAATTGCATATATACTATCAAATGTAAACGATTAAAAAACTATATTTCTATATAATATATAATCCATAAGGACTTGTAAAATTCAACCTTTAACATATTCAAAATACAAAAGCAAAAAATAACTCGCTAAAATATTCACCTACATTATCTTCCTCCATTTCATATGAAATATAAATGAATTAATCTAAATACTAAACAAAACTAATATATATGGGGACTCCAACCGCCCGATTTGTGGCAACAAATAGGCGTCCAGAGATTTCTATGATAGCATCATGCCAGCGGTGACGGGAGTCCTGACCAGAGCTAGAGGTCTAGTTACCTTGATTATTCCCTCACATAACCAACTAAAAGATAGATAGTGATACAAATGTTACTTGCCACGTTCTGTCTTAGCTATTGAATGGACAATTTGATTCAACATCCATTCCAGTTGGCCATTTACAAAGGATCTCCTTCTACAAGGGTTTATGCATTGCAACTTAAATCTATAGATATCAAGGATACCAATGGATTTCCACATGCTCTCATCTTGCCCACTTAAAGAGACTTATTAATTTGTTCTATAAGCCACTCAAACAAACTTGCATAAATAAACTTTGTTAATGCATCTCTTCTATCAATTTCCTAAAGCAAGATAATCAAGAACTTTAAAGGCCAGAATAATGTAGGGACAATCAATAATAGAAGGGTCTATACTAGCAAGGTTAATTAGTTAAGAATTAAGAATACTTATGGCGGTAATACTTAATTCTTGCATAAATACTCAAGAATTAAGAAACTGCGGCAGTATAAGTTTCTTGGCACTAGTATCCTTTCCAGCTTGGATGTTATGGGTTGACAATGCTAATGATGCAGCGAGTTAGCATAAGATAAACTAAGGTAGAACATGTCTAGCCTTAGGAAGATAATGCAATGAATAGAGGCATATATATAACCTTAGAAAACCTTAATCCAAAAAGAGAAAGAAATCCTGGAATAATTAGGAAAGGAAAAATGTAGTAATTTTCAGAGGCCGCATAGACTCCCTAAATAGTGTCAAAACAGCCCAAAACATGCGTTAATAGAGGCAAAGCCTTATTATGCCTGTAGATAACGAACTTCCCTTCAGTTTGGTATATTTTGGGCCCCAAAAGGATAACCGTAGCAAAAGTTATGGCCTCTGAAAGTTAGGCTTTCTTTTACGCACAAATTTCTTCTTCCAATCTTCTTGGTCCATAAACTCCTCAACTATACGCTTCGCGTCAGTCCTCTCCATATGGGAAAAACTCTTCTATAAGTTTTTTGGAATGTCAAGATATAAAGGCTCATCAGATGGATAGTATGGAGACAAGTCTGCCATATTAAATGTCTTGGAAATTGCCATACTGCTTAGAAGATCCACCACGTATGCATTGTGGTTGATCCGTTGTAAAATCTTGTATGGACCATACTTCCGTGGCTGCAACTTGCTATAGGTCCCAATAGGAAAACGCTCCCTCCACAAGAACACCATTACCTACTCGCCATCTTCAAAGACCTTCTCTCAGCGATGTTGATCAGCAGCTTGCTTATACTTCTGGTTTGCTTGTTGAAGCTTCTGCTTCACTTTAGCTTGGATGTCCTACCACTGATTCTCCATATTCTTTGCCGCTTTGCTCTTCCCAGCAACGTTGGGTAGTGTTTCCAAGTCAAGCACATGTTATGGAGCTTTAATATAGTCAACAGAGAAAGGAGATCGTTCGAGGGCAGTGTGCACTACATTGTTGTAGGCAAACTCGATCTGTGCCAGCGCATGATCCCATTGTTTAGGCCTATCCCTGCAGATACTCCATATAAGATCACCCAGTGTCCTATTCACCACTTCTATCTGCCCATCAGTTTGGGGATGTGTTGTGCTACTGAACTGCAATGATGAGTCAACCATCCTCCATAAATTCCTCCAAAAATGCCCTAAAAACTTACTATCATGGTCAGAAGTGATAGTCTTTGGCACACCATACAAATAGACAACTTCTTTGAAAAATAATCTGGCTACTCCACTTACATCAGTAGTCCTCTTGCATGCAATGAAATGCGCCATCTTGGTGAACTTATCAACCACAACAAAAATGGAATCCACACCCTGTTGTGTACGAGGCAAGCTAACTATGAAGTTTATAAACAAATCCTCCTAAATGTTCTCGGAGACTGGCAAAGGTAAGTATAACCCCCTGTTCCCTTTAAACGTCTGGCATACATAATAGTTCCGCACCATACTCTCCACATCTCTGCGCATCTTGGGTCAGAACTACCTCTCCTCTATTGCAGCAAACGTCTTATCACTCCTAAAATGTCCAGCCAACCCTCCACCATGGACGTCACGAATAAGCTTCTCCCTTAAGGAAGATTTTAGGATACATAATTGATTTCCCTTTAAAATAAAACCATCCAACAGATAATAATCATCAACAGTATAACTAGAAACACACTGCTACCAGATATTTTAGAAGTTGGAATCTGTAGGATACAATTCCTTGAGCAGATCAAAACCCACAATCTCCTGCTTCAGCATCATTAATAGATCAGCCCTTCGACTTAGCGCATTTGCCACCTTATTGTGCGCTCCAGATTTATGAACTGCTTGTAAGGAAATTTTTGGAGAAATTGTGTCCACATTGCATGCATATCCTTGCTGATCCATTTTTGGCTACTCAAATATTTCAGAGCATCATGATCAGAATAAATAATGAACTCCTTATCGATCAAATAATGCTCCCAAGTCTTCAAAGCGTGCACTACAACATAAAACTCCTTGTTATAAGTGGTCCACTTACGCTTCGCATGACTAAGCTTCTCACTGTAGAATGCAACGGGACGCTTCCTCTGAGACAAAACTCCACCGACTCTAACTCCACTGTCGCACTCCACCTCAAATAGATCATCAAAGTTTGACAACGCCAATGGGGGCAGAACATAATTTCTATTTTAGCAAGTTAAAACTTGCTTCAACTTCCTCCCCCTAAATGGAATTTTCATTTTTTAGACATTCAGTAATAGGTGCAGCAATAGAACTGAAATCTATGATAAAGCGTCTGTAAAAAGTTGCCAACATATGAAAACTCCTTACCTCTGACACTGTTGTTTTGGGAAGGCCATTCCTAGATAGCCTTAATCTTTGCCTCATCAACATGAATCCCATCAAAACTTACTACAAATCCCAGAAATATCTACCTAGGTGTCAGGAAGCTGCACTTCTTCAAATTCACATACAACTTACTTTCATGCAAAACTGTCAATACTTCCCGAAGATACAACAAATGATCTGACTCCAAATGACTATAAATCGAAATATCATCGAAATAGACTACCATAAAATTCCCGATGAAAGGTTTCAATACCTTATTCATGAGTTGCATAAAGGTACTCGGAGCATTGGATAGCTCAAATGACATCACCATCCACTCAAATAGCCCTTTCTTGGACTTAAACATCGTTTTCCACTCATCTCTAGGTCTGATCCAAATTTGATGATATCTACTCCTCAGAAAAATTTTGGAGAATATCATCGCTTCATATAACATATATAGCATGTCATCCAGCCGCGGAATAGGAAACTGATAGTCAACAGTAATTTTATTAATAGCCTAGCTATCAATACACACCCTCCAACTCTTATTAGTCTTTGGAGTTAGTAAGGCTAGAATTGCAAATAGACTCATGCTCTCCCTAATATGTCCCTTGTGTAGTAACTCCTCAATCTTCTCCTGCAGTACCTCACTCTCTTGGGGACTCATCCTGTAATGCGGCAGATTTGGTAGACTTGCCCCCCGAGATGAAATCAATGTGATGCTGGACATCTTGTATGGGCGGAAGCCCATCAGGGAGGTTTTCTGGGACCAAATCACTGAACTTTTCCAATAAGGGTTGGACAGCTTCAGGCACTCCTGGTTTTACCTCTTTAAAATTCAGTACCGGTTTCACCATCATTGCACAAAACTCCCTCACTTCCTGAATTGCTGCTAACATCTCCTGACCAGTCTCGACTATGGTCAATGTCCTACCCTCCACTTTAGAAGCTTTGGGATAGCTCGCTTTTCTGAATGGTTTCAGCGAGAACGTCTTCCCATCTTTCTCCAACCAAAAAATATTTTTTCGCCCGTCATGAACGGTTGCTGCATCAAATTGCCAAGGTTTACCCAATAAGTAACAAGCATCCATATCCACTATGTCACAATAAATCTCATTAGTATACAAACTAATGGAAAAAAGAACCTTACACTGTTCGGTCACCCGAATTTTATCCGTAGCCTTGATACACCGATGGTATATGGGTTTGGATATCGCTCCATCTGCAAGCCCAACTGCTGCACTACATCTAGACTGATGATGTTCTTGCAACTGCCACTATCAATGATCACATCAAATAATTGAGTTGAGATGGTACACCGCGACGACTCCTCATGTTTCGGGCTTAACATCACCTTTTGGTTGACTAAATTTGTTGCCTCATAATCCTCATCCTCATAATCATCCTCATCACCATCTGAGCTGCAACAAATCTCCCCATCATTATCCTCCTTCTTATCCAGATTTATGTCCCTACGACGACATTCATGAAAGAGATGATGACTTCTCCGCACTTATAACACTTCTTCCCTCGAGGTTTGGCGTAGGGGTTAGGCTCCGCTACTACCCTTGGTGCCTCCCCTATCTTGATCTTTCCTGCGATCTTATCTTCTCTCCAATTCTAGAATTTATGCTCGATTGACTTCTCCGGTATAGGCCTCTTTACTGACTTATCGATCTATCTCTCTCCCTAAGTCCGCAAATTCTGGGTACCTCCTATTTGTGAAAAGAACCCGAGATGGCTATCTTCTAACAAAACAGTTTCTACCCTCATAGCCAAATTTCGTGTTGTTATCATGCCATAGATCATTTGCACCCTAATGACCTTGCGAACTATTGGCTTAAGACCATTTAGGAACCGTGCCACCTGCTGATCCTCCGACTCCCACAAGTCGTTACGCTCTGACAGCTTCATAAACTCCTTTGCGTACTCTGGAACATATCGTTTTTCCTGCCACAAACTTTGGTATTTCTAGAACAGGACTTTTCATACTTGAGTGAAAGGAAATCCTAAGAAATCAACGCTCTCATCCTCAGCCACGTTTGGATTTAGGCAAGCCCTTCTCTTTACCTCCTATACTACAACAATCCCACCAGGAAGACGCTCCTTCTTTTAGCCAATATGCCACTAGTCTGACACATTTCCTTGTAGGGATATCCATATATTCGAAAAAAAAATCCGCATCATTCAACCAATCAAGGACACCGTTAACTCCTAGGTACTTGTTAAAGGGTGGAATATCCACCTTAATCTGATAATCTGAGTTTTGGCCATGCTCATTCATATCATCAAAGTAGTCCAGAAACTCCTCCTTTTTGTCATCAACTTCTCTTCCAACGTAGGCGTCCAGGAATACATCTGCCGACAGGGTCGGCTAGGGGGTGAATCCTCCCGATCTCTTACCCCACCATCGTTTCGATCCCTTTTGGCGCCCATACCTAAGTTACAAATTTCAGTAATGATCTCCTCGAAGCATTCCTCTATACGCCGTATACGAAAATCCAACTGCTGCTTAATTCGTCGCTCTAGAGCTTGTAATGCCACTTCGTTGTCGGGCGAAGACCCAGTCCCATGATCACCGTCCTGGAGACCGCTACCTCCTAGTTTCGTAAGGTCAGCCATAGAGTATGCGCTTTAATACTGCTCTAATACCACCTGACGCAACGAGTTAGTGTAAAATAAACCAAGGTAGAATACTTATAGCCTTAGGAAGATAATTTAGACTTACCTAAAAGAGAGAACTTTGAATTGTATAATTGTATTAGTATTGAATGAATAATACAATGAATATAGGCGTATATATACCCTTAGAAAACCTTAATCCGAAAAGAGAAAGAAATCCTCGAATAATTAGGAAAGGAAAAATGAAGTAATTTTTGGAGGCCGTGTAAACCCTTTAAATAGAGTCAAAATGGCCCGAAAAATGCGGTAACAAATTTCCCTTCAATTTGATATACTGTGGGCCCCAAACGGATAACCTAGCAAAAGTTATGGCCTCTGGAAGTTGGGCTTTCTTTTATGCGCAGATTTCTTCTTTCGATCTTGCCAGTCTATAGACTCCTCGACTATGTGCTCCACGTCAACTAACACAAGGGCCTGGCTGCAACCCAATGAACTTGCAGCATATGTCACAGCTACCAAAAAAAATAAATGTGAAATTGGATCTAAACAAGAAAGAATTCAAAGACAGTAAAGCCTAAAGGAAATATAAACTCCAATTTCCCTATTATTCAGGTCCACGTGTAGGTACAATCTTTTAATAATTAAAGCTCAACTAAATTCCAACAGACTTTCACGATTATACTTAATCCCATAACTTCACTACCAAGCAATCCTATCAATGTCAGAAACAAATCTAAAAGTGATTAATTCTCTCATGCAGTATCCTATTAACATAAGGTAGGGGAATAGGCTTGGTCAACTTCAAATCTAAGAAACTGTAATACTAGATTTTCACCTTTCAAGGAGAGAGAGAAATTGCCACTTTGTCCAATAAAAGTTTGTGGAACAAAACGAAGAGTTTATGTCAGGAGTTTCTTATGGTGGTAAAGAGGTAAGAGTATCTTCTCATTTACAAGGGATGATGGGTATAAGAAATTACTTATACTTATCTATAGGCCATGTAAATAATCTAGGAAAAGGATCTTTATTGAATAGATAAGAACTGGTGGAGAGACTATTTTTCCATTTTATCTTATTCTACAGTCACGGCTAAATGACACATATTTTTCAGTTCTTTTTCCTAAGACTTCCAATGAAAAAAAAATACAATCACATTTATGGCTAGACAAGAAATAGGATTGCATCAAATATAATTGAGTACTTAAATAGTCTCATTCAAAGACATCAATTAGAGAACAACTCCATGGCCTATAATATGAAAATTACCTTCATTAGCCAATACCCGCACATGCTTTTCATTGTCAATTGCTTCAAATGATACGTTTCCAAGCCACAACACTACGACAAGCAGTGCAAATAGCTATTCTTGATCTTCTTTGCAAATTTTTACATTGTCCAAGGCTTCCTGAAGAAAAATAGAGGTACAACAACCACAACTAGAAGGAGGAAATGATTAATTATAGCCCATATGATTAGCTAAATAGTGCTTTCACTACTTTAAAATGTGACGCTAACATCTAATCCAGACGTGTGGTTTAGCACATGATGAACCTAATTATAACAAAAACAATAAATGTAGTACCATATTAAGATTTAGGAAACTTGATTAAGTCACAAGACATGATGAGATTTAATACCTTTATGATGTCTTTCCAATTTGTACCAAACTCTGGCCATATAATTGCAACATTTTCTTCCTACCAAACACAAAAAAGGAAGAACTCATACCTTGGATGTAGCACCCCACTCTCATCAGACATTTGTGTCTGTACATCCATCAGACATTCTAGCACATGCCAGTGGAAATAGTGCGCTAGAGCAATCACATCACTTATCTCATGGCATCATAAATTAAAACATAAATATCACGATATCTAAAGCCCAATTCCTCATTTTCATTTCATAAAACCGAATATACATTGTACCATTACATACATCATCCTTATATACAATATCAAAGACCTATCAGAGTTTACAGATCTATTTACAAAATATGCTACATGCTATATAAATGAGGAACTATGTAAAATTCTATCTAAATCATCTAGTCTCAGTTGACCGACCTTTGAGCCATTTTTTTAATCCAAAAGCAGTACTAGATTTCTTCTAAGTTGTCTTAGAAGTTAAGTCTGCTCTCTCGTACCTAAAAAGTCAATGTTGAAATTTTGATGAGTTTTGTGAACTTTGTGAGCTATCCATCATCGATGGCTCACTCATAACATATAACACATACGGTTCATGTTTCAAGTTCACAAACAATTCATGTCATCATATAATACACATCTTTCACTAATTATCAAATAGCATCACATATCACCTTAATCACTTATTTCATATTTCTCATTCAAAACAATTCAAACAACACATTTCAATTATTTGAATATATATGTCAAATGTATATGCAATGCTCATGAGACTCACAT
Source organism: Erythroxylum domingense (assembly GCA_025594535.1). Lineage (NCBI taxonomy): Eukaryota > Viridiplantae > Streptophyta > Magnoliopsida > Malpighiales > Erythroxylaceae > Erythroxylum > Erythroxylum domingense. Next base: position 306 of record JANQBM010040778.1, on the reverse strand, counting down.
TCAATGGCTATGTTATTGAGACCGAGTTCCTTTTTCATTGTCCCATATCTATTATAGATACCGGGCTCATTAATAACTGTCCCTTATCCGTTGAGGATATAAGGCTCATTATACATAGTGAGAGAGGCTCTTACCACATTCTGAGCTTTAAGCTCTTTTTCACTGACGACTTTGGTCACAACTGCCTTTATTTTATCATAAATTCATGTAATGAAATGAATCATATGTATTCTGTAGCATCCAGCCTCTCGGGCCGGATCGCTACAGTGTGGAGCCCAGCCTCCACCGCTATCACTCCAGGTATTG
>JANQBM010040768.1:0-10356 GCA_025594535.1 Erythroxylum domingense | reverse complement strand
ACATTGTACAAGCCTATATATAGGCTGTGAATGATTCAATAAAGTTTGAAGCCATTTTACTCTTTACAAGTTTTTCTTACATGGTATCAGAGCAAAAAAAAAAAATATAGCAGCTCTTCCTTTCGGCTTCCTTTTTTTCTTCTTCATTCTTTACTGTCCTCTTTTCTCTGTCATACAGTGATCCTTTGCTTTTTATTTTTTTCCTTCCTTCCCTTATCATGTCAGGCCCCTCCTATGCCCATGTCACTGCCAATCAAGGACAAAACAATTTCAGACCAGAAGATCATCTAGCTAGTCCCTATTACTTACACCCTAATGAAAACCCCTCTCTCGTTCTTGTTTCTTCACCTCTCACTGGAACAAATTACCACCCATGGGCAAGATCCATACGGATGGCCCTTTTATCCAAAAACAAACTGAAGTTTATTGATGGCACTATACTCATGCCAGACAAAGAAGATCCCTCATTTGTATACTGGGAAAGATGTAACACGATGGTTCTGTCTTGGTTATTACGGTCAGTGTCAGAATCCATAGCACAGAGCGTGATATGGTTTGATTCAGCGCTGGATGTTTGGAAGGACCTAGAGGGCAGATTCTCTCAAGCTGACTCCTTCCGAATATCAGATCTACAAGAGGAGATATATGCTTTCCGACAAGGAACACTATCTGTTTCAGACTACTACAGCCACTTAAAAACGTTGTGGGACGAGTTCTTCAATCTCAGACCTCTACCCAAATGCAGTTGTCAACCACAATGCTCATGTACTCTATTAGCTACTATAAAATCCTATCAAGATGGTGATTGTGTCATCAGATTCCTGAGAGGTTTGAATGAATCTTTCTCCACTGTTAAATCACATATTATGCTTATGGATCCCTTGCCTAACATCAAAAAAGTTTTTGCTATGGTTGCTCAACATGAGAGACAGTTAAACCTTCCTCTACAACACTCCCTACCCACACCCTCTGTTGAACCCCAAGCCTTCTACACTAAATCTGACCCTAAACGTTCTTTCCACTCCAACAAGAAACCCATATGTTCCTTTTGTGGCAACAGTGGTCACATTGAAGCAAAATGCTATCGCAAACATGGCTATCCACCCAACTTTTCCCAAAATAATAGAAACCCATATTCAACTCAAGACAACGATCAACCCAAATTCAAAGCTATTAATCACATTGAAACTAACCTTGAGAGTGCTGCAGTTGATATCTCTGCTCATTCTACCCAAATATCGTCTCCAGCTCCTCCAAGCTTTCATCTTAATGCAGATCAATATTCTCAGCTCATCAAACTTCTGAACAAAGAAGCAGATATTCAAAACACACCAGTCGGCACTTCACATATCAACACAGTCTCTAGTGCAAATCAAGGTATTCCCAAATCAGTCTTACCTGCTGCTTTATGGTCTTCCACTTGGCTTCTTGATTCCGGAGCCACAGACCACATTATTTGCACCCTTGATCATTTTTCCACCTGCAGGACAGTGGACAATTTAAAAGTCAGATTACCAAATGATACATTTGTTCCCGTCACACATATTGGGACTGTCAACTTATCCTCTCTCACTCTCACCAATGTTCTCTTTGTGCCTATTTTCTCCTTTAATCTCATTTCTATTAGTCAACTCACTAAAAATTCTCATTGTCGCCTAACTTTCTTTTCTGACTTCTGTCAAATTCAGGACACGAAATCACTGAAGACGATTGGTTTTGCTAAACAAGTCAGTGGCCTATATCATCTTACTCCCCCTTCCCAAGGCTCCACCCCACTCCTATGCACTACTTCAAAACATCCGGACAATCTATGGCACAAGAGACTGGGACATTTATCTAATCAAAGACTCCAAACTCTTTCTAAATATGATCCTTCTGTTCCTTTTCATTTCATTGAACAATGTGATGTTTGTCATTTTGCCAAACAAAAAAGATTATCATTCTCTCCTAGTTTATCAATTGCAACTTGCTGTTTTGATCTTATTCATGTTGATATATGGGGCCCTCACCCCACACCTTCTACTCTCGGTTATCACTATTTTCTTACAATAGTAGACGACCATAGCCGAATGACTTGGGTTTACATGATGAAACATAAATCTGAAACCAGAGATTTACTTAAGGGGTTCTGTGCTTATGTTAATAAACAATTTGGCCAACAAATTAAAAGAATCCGCAGTGATAATGGCCTAGAATTTTCTATGACAGACTACTACAGAGAAATGGGCATTTTGCATGAAACTACTTGTGTTGAAACCCCCCAGCAAAATGGCAGAGCCGAAAGGAAGCACCAACACATTCTTAATGTAGCCCGAGCCTTAAAATTTCAAGCTAATATTCCGCCTAAATTCTGGTCTGATTGTGTCCTCCATTCTGTCTATCTCATCAACAGAATTCCTTCACCTCTCCTTTCTAATAAATCTCCTTATTCTATTCTTTTTGGCACTAACCCTAACCTTGCCTCCTTAAAGGTATTTGGCTGCCTCTGTTTTGCTTCCACTATTAAAGCAAATAGAGGCAAGTTCGATACCAGGGCAAGAAAATGTGTTTTTCTTGGTTTTTCTGCAGGTACTAAGAGCTACAGGGTTTTTGACATCACTACCCACACCTACATTCTATCTAGAGATGTTCTCTTCTATGAATCTCACTTTCCATTTCTTACCTCACCACCAGAAAACCAATCTCATTTCCCTATTTTACCTACCCCTTCTCTCCCTTCTTCTGCTGATTCTCTTCTCTCACCTTTCCCACAACCTATACCTCATTCACCTACATCTCATTCACCTACTCCACCACCTTCTCCTGCTGTTCTGCGTAGATCCACTAGACTTTCTCATCCCCCACAATATCTTACAGACTATGATTGTCCTACCCTTCCCCATACCTCTCCTCATCTTCTCTCCTCTGTTTTCACGTACAATAACCTCTCCCCCCAACACCAAGCCTACTCCACTACCATCACATCTTTCACAGAACCTAGAACCTATCAGCAAGCAATCAAACATCCTGAGTGGAGAGCTGCCATGCAAGCCGAACTCAATGCTTTACAAGAAAACAAGACATGGGAGCTTACCTTCTTACCTCCCAACAAGCATGCGGTTGACTGCAAATGGGTACATAAATACAAGTTTAATGCTGATGGCAGCCTTCAGCGTTGCAAGAGCCGTCTCGTCGCCAAAGGCTTCACTCAGCAAGAGGGATTGGATTACACGGACACCTTCTCCCCTGTTGTCAAAACCACTACCATCCGTGTACTGCTTGCCCTTGTCGCTTCACAGCAATTGCACTTACATCAGTTAGACATCAATAACGCATTCCTACATGGTGAACTACATGATGAAGTTTATATGAAACCTCCTGAAGGACTTGCCTTACCTCATCCGGATATGGTATGTCGCCTCAGAAAAAGCCTCTACGGCCTTAAACAAGCTAGCCGGCAGTGGCACTCAAAACTTACTTCAGCTTTGCTCTCTCATGGCTTCTCTCAATCGACTTCTGATCACTCCATGTTCAAAAAGCGGCATCATTCCAACTTCATCTTCCTACTTGTTTACGTTGACGATATCCTTCTGTCCAGCAACTCCCTTATGCTCATTCAATCGACCAAACAGTTCCTCGATGCCACCTTCAAGATCAAAGATTTGGGTCCAGCTAAATATTTTTTGGGTCTTGAATTGGCACGATCTTCCTCTGGTATTAACCTGTGTCAACAAAAATACGTCATTGATCTCCTACAGGATACTGGTTTTCTTCACGCCAAACCGGCGTCTACACCAATGACTCAGAACACTCGACTTACCGTTGATGGTGAGCCCCTTTCCGATGTCACCTCCTACCGCTGCTTGATTGGCAAACTAATCTATTTGACAGTCACCCGGCCTGACATCTGCTTTGCCGTCCAACAACTCTCCCAATTTCTCACCAAACCCACGACGCTCCATCTCCAAGCTGCTCATCGTGTTCTCCGTTACCTCAAAGCTTCTCCAGGTCAGGGTGTCCTCTTCCGACGCAGTTCGCCCCTCCAGCTTCGTGCATTTTCTGACTCTGATTGGGGGACTTGTCCTGATTCTCGCAAATCAATCACGGGGTATTGTGTATTTTTGGGCGACTCACTGGTCTCCTGGAAGACAAAAAAACAATCAACCGTCTCTCGGAGTTCTTCCGAAGCTGAGTATCGCGCCCTCGCCACCACTGCCTGTGAGTTGCAGTGGCTCTCCTACCTTCTCTCAGATCTGGATATCGCCCATCCTCAACCCGCGTACCTGTATTGCGACAATCACTCCGCCATTCACATCGCTGAAAATCCCATTTTTCACGAACGGACGAAGCATATAGAGATCGACTGTCACCTGGTTCGTCAACGGATTCAATCCGGTGTTCTTCATCTCCTACCCGTCGCCTCCCGGAATCAGCTTGCTGATATCTTCACGAAAGCTCTCCCCCGCTCATCTTTCGACCTCCTCAAAGACAAGCTGGGCGTTCTCCACGACGTATACCATCCAGCTTGCGGCGGCGTAACAAGCGATCGAGAGTTCTCCGAAGATGCCAAAACCTAGGTTCTCAAAAACGGTGTGTTTTCAATGTTTGGAAGACTGGGCCTCCATCTTCCTCGGTTGGGCTTGACAATAAACAGTGGACTCACAAGTTTCTTTGGGCTCACGAGACAAGCATTCTTTTCTCTAAAGCTCACACTTCTGGTCCACTCCCATCATTCTGCACAATTCCTCTTTATCTATGCATCTTTTGTTTTTTGTTTATTGCATTATCTACTGCAACAGAAAGTTGTTACTCTACACGGCTGTAAGTTTGTTACAAATAGACTCTACGACATTGTACAAGCCTATATATAGGCTGTGAATGATTCAATAAAGTTTGAAGCCATTTTACTCTTTACAAGTTTTTCTTACACGTTCTTCCTGATCTGTAAACCAGTGCCTCCATAAGAAACAACCTCAGTTTCTTCTTCCTCCGTTCCCCGCAAGTTCCTTCTTGAGAAACCTCTCACTATACTTGAGCTTTTAGCACCCAATAGCTTTAGGGTTGTGGTTGTCACAATGCAAAGTACGCACCACAGACTCGAAGTTACTGTTATATCCTGTGAAAACTTTGAGGATTAACCGAAGACCAGTGAAGAACAACACTTATGTCATCGTCGGGATCGGTCCTCTCAACTCTCTAAAAACAAAGATTGACACTGAATGCCGGACTTGGACAAGGGTAGACAGGGCATCTGTTGAAAGTTAGCGTTAACTTTTAATCTTAAAAGTTAAATAACTTTCTTTATTAGTTTTACAATTTTAACTTGTTATATTTATAAATATCTTTAAAGCATATGAGTGTATTTCTTATACTATAATTTTTTTATTTTTATTAACGTATGAATTTAAGATATTTTAACTCAAAATTTGGTAGTAAAATTTTTTTACAGTTATGTCTTCCGAGTTTTGAGTGATGATTTTAAGGTAAAGTTTTTGATTTTTTATTTATTTTTAACTTATTAAATATTTATTATAATTAATTTGTAATTTGTCACTAACATAGACATTGTATTAGTATTTTAAATCAAAACATAATATTAAATGATATTGTGTTTATTTGTCTTTCTTTTTTTTATTTTTAAATTACTTATTATTTATAAAAATTTAATTAAACATTAATAAATAGTTTAATTTTTGTAATTGTAATTATACTTTGTTACATGTCATAATTATTATATTTGTGTTCTTGTAGAGGTTCACATAAATTTAGTTATAATATAACTAAATCAAATAATTTAAGTTACTCAATTCAAAGATTACATAAATGGTTTTATTTATTATAAAAATTTATATAATTCTATTAAACATATTATGATAATTAAATAATAATAAAAATTATTTGATAATTAAATAAGAACGTAAATTAAGCGCCATGTTAACAAGTGCACAATTGCTTAACAGTTGTTAAACTTTATATTATATACTAATTAAATGTTTATTATTATTATATTATTATTAGTATTATTATTATTATTATTATTTTCATATAAGAATAACAGCTTCTTAAGTGGTTAATATTTTGGATTTTTTCAATTAAATGTTTTAAGCTTTTAAAATTTTTGATTGAGTGACCAACGTTCTAAAACTTTAATAATTCAACTCAAAATGTTAATTTCGTTAATAATTTGTTGACTTTAGTGACGGAAATTTTGTTTTATGATAGATAAGTGTCTACGTGAAAAAATTCCCTCTACTTCAATCTAATTATAAATAATATTTTTTAAGTGAACGTTTACATGTCATGAACAACAAAGATTTTGTTAATTAAATTAGCAAATTAATAACGAAAACATTTTGAAATAAACTATTAAAGTTTTAAAAAGTTGAGTGTTGAATTAAAAAAATTTTAAAAAGTTTAACACTTTAAAATTGGCTATTAACAACAACATCAATACCACCTAATAAGAATCACGCAAACATGCAAAACTTGAAAAGGTTCAATAGTGCACAATCTTACCACTGCCCAAATGGAAAGACATGTCCAATATATATTTCAGCGTACAATTATTTCAAAGTTGATGAACTTTAATTTATATATTATTTAAATTAATTTTTTCTTTAAAAAAATAAGCTTTTTACTCGTAGTTGGTTATGAATTGAATGGATGGCATCAGCATTCAATGTGTTCAAACATCCTTTGTCAGCTTAGAAATCTGACATTTAAATTGTTGGAAATTAAGCGTTGGATTTAATTTGAAATTCAAATGATATGTCGTCATTAATTCAATGTAAATGAAATTCAATTAGACTAAATCAGATATGAAATCAACAAATTAAGTTGATTAAGCTTTGATCTAGGTTTAAATTAAGAAAATAACGTCGTTTCGGTATAATTACTGAAACCAACATTATTTTAATTCGTAAATTTAAAATATTTGAATTTTATCAGTAATGGTAAAAACGTCATTTTGCAATTGTCCGAGTTATTATCCCTAAATCAAATTAATTGTTATTTATAAATTTAACGTAACTCGACTCACGACACATCCTTCACCTTAAAAAGGACATTTTGGTGTATAAATTTAAATTTTTCATATTTTTGTCAATTACAATCAAACTTACAAAACTCCTAACAGCAAAGTTGCGAATACCGTACTAGATTGAGTTTTGGTACAGTACTGTACCAGTACTGGTTAATACCGAGTACTATTTCAGGTAAAATTTTAAATTTATGAAATAGTCCCTGAAATTTTTTAAATTTTGCAAAATAGTCCATTAGTATATTGTACAGTTGTATAATGTATACTTTATAAGTTTACATCAACCCTATTTCCAAAAATCATAATAATAAATAATAATCACAATTAATATGAAATAATAATAATTTTTAAATATTTCAAATATAAATAATAACCGCAATTAATATAAAAAAAGACAATCATCATAATACAAATATAAAAATAAGAATAATGCAAAGTATTTAAAATATTACAATAATACAATTTCATCATTTTAATAAATAATAGTTACATCAAAACATCCAATACAAAAAACAAAAAATATCCTTATCTATTACAATTTACGAAAAGAATTCATGATGAAGAAACAATCAAGTTGAAGTTAAACCTGAAATAAAAACATTTATAATTACATTACATATACAAAATTTAACATAAACTGATAAGCATCAAATATAAGTAAAATTAAAAGAAGAGGAAAAAATAACCTGGAACGAAATTCAATCGTTAATGGGAGGAAATCCGCTATAACTGCACTGACCCCAGTTATCATTTGGTACAAAATCCTCATCATTGAGAGGAGCTTCATCATCATTATCATTCAAATTTAATGCACCAAACGACATATCAATGCTTTCCTATCAAAGATTATCTTCTAAGTCATTAGCATCTACCAAATTCGGATCTTCAAAAACCCATTCCATAAAAGATCGATATTATCAATAGAAATTGGATCAGTTGAACTACTTATATTATTAAGACTCCTAGTAAACAATAAAATTTAATTATTAGAAAATTATAAGAAATTATATCGAAATTAATAATGATAATAACATACATTTCCCGAAGCTTTAAATTGTAATGCAGAAAAACCATGTTATTCAACCTCTTATGCTCCAATCTATTCCTTTTTTTGGAGTGGATAAATTCAAATGTGCTCCAGCTTCGTTCACAGCTTGTTGCACTCACACATTAACTTAAAATTCCAATTGCAAACCTTTTCAATTCTGGAACACCACTTCTGAATTGATCCCGTCAAGAAACTGTAAGTTATAAGATAATAAAAATAGCGTTATAAACAAAATAAAGTGATAATTAATTTTTAACAAATAAGAAAAAGAAAATAACTAATACCTAGAGAAAGTTTTCCTCTTTGCTGAATAGCAATCGACATTCCAAAATCCCCATAAGACAACTTATAAAACTCAATTTATAAGCTTAACAGATCTTGCATCGCGTCAATGTTAACAATTGTTCTAATAGTTAAAAGCATTCCTCTATTAAATTCAACTTGCTTACTAAGATCTAGTTTAAAATAAACACTATGATTAAAAAATGCCTCAGCTGCAAACGACGAAGAAGAAAGTTGTCTTTTCCTTCTCTCATTAATGATTGAAAGATATAGTGTGTACAAAGAAGACCTATATTTCATATTGGCCTTGATTGCTTCCGTCGCTTTCTCCATGGCATCAAAAATATAACCCATTGATGGCTTTTCTTCACTATCAGCCAAGCGAAGCATCCTCACCAAAGGCTCACAAACTCGGATAAGAAATTGACATTGAAACCAAAATTCTTTATCTTCCAGTATAATATTATAAACCTTCACTCTAGCATTAGACCTAGCATACTGAGATACAATCCACTTATCACTTGTAAATATTTGTCTTAACTCTTTCTTCATCGAAACAAAAGACTAAAGTGATAAAAAATTTGTTGCAAATCTTGTCACAGTTGGACGACGCAAATTCCTACTATTGGTAAATTTTTTTCTCATCAAATTCAATATCCATGCATGATTATAAATGAACTTTGTCACATTTTTAGCTTTCTGCATAGTCTCATCAATAACAGAAAAATATCTAAGATCCTCTATATTCTCCAACATTAGTTCAATACAATGTGTAACACAAGGAGTTCAAAAAAAATTATACGTATTCTACAACCTTTTTTTGCCGCTTTATAAGCGAAATAATTGTCAGTAATAAACTAAACAATATTTTCTATCCCTACTTCATTCACAACTTCATCAAATATCTCAAACAAAGTCTCAGTATTTCTAATAAAGCCATATGCATCAATAGATTTCAAAAACATAGAGTCATTTGTAGAATAAACAAAAAAATTAATAATAGGCTCTTGTCTCTTATTTATCCAACCATCACACATGATTGAACATCCATAAGTATCCCAATTCACTCTTCTTTATACCAAATAAGTTCTAATTTCAGAAACAGAACAACTCAAAAGTTTACCTCTTAAGTCATCAATCGAAGGACTTTTGTATCCCGGACTATAAGAGGCTATTGCATCCATCATAAGTTGATACTAATAAGATTAAGAAGTATTGAATGATGAACCTGTATCATACCACCATCTAACTATTGTCATATCGACATTGTGAGTCGCATCTCTTGATTGCATTGCATTGCGAATTGAAAGTTGAGCAGTTGCTCGTGGTGCAAAGAAACTAGTCACCCGCCTTCTTCCCTTCCTCACATCAAGTTCAGGTACTTCTTCTTGGGTCTGAGATAGAACGCTGTCAGTACTACTACCACCTTCAACATTTCCACAATCACCACGGAAACCAAAAAATGAACTTCTACTACCAATTTCAAAATTCAACCTTTCCTTTCTATCTTTTTCTTGCAAATATTCTTCAAGCAATATTTTCATTTGTCATTTCACATCATGGTTTACTTTTTTATAGGGTTCTACATCTCCTTTAATCCCAGTTAAATGTTTCTTCAATCGGGTGATTCCTCCACCTTTCAAATGCTTGTTACAAAATAAGCAAATTTATTATTCTTCATACCTGGGACTAATGCAACATGAGCCCAAGCTGGATCATTACACCTTCCTGAAGCAGTTTGATCAGGAGTAGCTGAACTTCCTTCCATTTATCTTTAACAAAAAAATGAAGATGTTAGTTTTATAAAAAAATAATTTTTTAGTAGTTTTATCAACAAAATTAGCAGTGCTAACACTAAGTCTTTCATAAGGCAATGATATGTAAAGAACCTCTCAAACCATTACCACATAGTTTTTTTTAAATTGTCCTCATACAATAATCAAAAAGATTAGGGAAAATAAATAATTCAACTATAAATTTGGATAAGATTATTAAAATTAAATTGAAA
>JANQBM010040767.1:0-30346 GCA_025594535.1 Erythroxylum domingense | reverse complement strand
AGACAAGAAGAGAAGCATACATGGTGTGATCCACCTCAAGGAAGCCTAGGACATGACTTGCTTGCAAAAGGAGGCTTGGGAGATGAAATTTGATCATATTTGAAGTCTGAATGTACAAGGCAAGGGGCTGAACGAAATTCCCATATCAAGGTTCCAACATTCAAGCTTAATGTTCCTAAAGATCCATTACAAGGTGTTAGAGGCCCAATGACAAGAACTAGAGCCAAAGCAACGAAGCAAGCATTGAATTGTTTGATCTAAGACCTTCAAGAGATAGAGCCCATGTTATTTAGTCATATTTCATCTCATAAAGGTCCAAGAAGTAATGTCTTACTCCTTGAAGCCCAACATGAAGTGTCCAAAGGCCCAAATGGAGTCCAATTGAGAGAACTCATTTAAAATACCATATGACAACCATGTTCCACTTAAAATAAGGAGAAGGACGTGATCTATAAGGTCCAATATGCTCAGATCATATTTTAATTAGTTTCCTTTTTTGTTTTCCTTGAAATAAGATCATCTAGTCAACACCCTTCTAAGTTTATTTTGTTTCCTTTTAGGGATTGATTTGTTTCCTTGTATTTAGTTTCTTCTTCAAGGCATTAAGTTAGGAAGTTTTTCCTATAAATAGGCACCTTATATGTATTTTGAAGGGGATTTTCATTTAGAAATAATATTAAGAGCAATCTTGCTTTATTTGTATTCTTTGAGAACACTTGACTTATCGAAGGAGTGGTCTTCCTTTGTGGCATCCTAAGGTTAGAGTTCTAAGAGACAAGTTCTCTTAGGGTTTTTTCCATTGACCAACATTCTTCTAACCCCTTTTCTCTTTGTTTTCTATTTCTATCTTTTCAATTTTATTTCTTGTGCTTTTGTGTGTGTTTGATTCTAGCTATTCCCGAGCATAGTTCCATCTTGTCCAAGGTTCTCTAGGACAAGTTCCTATTGGGTCTCCCATCACTAAACTTGCTTTTTAGCTTTCTTAGGTTCCTTGCTTCCAATCATGTGATTGTTGGGTTTCAAAGCCCATCCTTGAGATTCACATCATCTTTAGCTTGAATTTTTCAAATAAGCCCTTATAAAGTTTGCTTCATGATCTTAGTATTTGATTATGTGTTTAGATCGATAATTCCTTGTAAAGGATCTTCAGAATGTTTAGATGGATAGACTTCATCTTCGATATTCCCTCCCTCGTCGAAAAGATTTGTCCTTGAATCATTGAAATCTTATAAACACAAATCAAATACATTAATATTAGCACTCCCATTACTATAGCTAATTGGTAAAGTCAATCTACAGGTACTGCTATTGATCTTCTTTAGCAAGTGGAAAGGTTTATCTCCTCAAGGATGTATTACTTTTCATGTGTTAGGCTTTGTCCATCATCTTGGGCCTAAAGATAAGTAATAATTTTGGCAATGCCTTAGAATCTTTGACAAAATCCATAAATGTCCATGATCAACCCTTATAAAGCCTCCATAATGTTCTTACTTCTTACTCTTGTCATAAGATCTATAATGCCTAGTACTAGATCAGTGAATGCTGATGCAAGCTGATCTCCATTATAAGGAATCTATTAGTTAGGTTAAAATCCACATGCTATACTTGTAGGATTCTACCTAGGGCATTAGTTTTGGTATATAAGCACTCTAAAACTGGTTTATAATCAAAACTGATTGAATTCTAGATCCAATAAACATATTCAGTGTTCATCGCATTCCTTTAGAGAAATCCTTTCTGGAGTTCTTTAAAGTCTTAATTTTCATTAAAACAAGGCCTTGTGAAGATCAAAATTCATTCCTTGTCACCCTAAATCCCTTTCTTATTCTGAGTGTGGCAAAAACACCTTCTTGAGTCATTAATTCAATCTTGATTCATATAGAACTATCCTTGGATTCTGAATCCATGATTTGTGCTTTACTTGATTTAAAGTGAAGAGCATATCACCAGTGTTTCAAATTCTTTTAAGTGATAGAATGAAACAAAGTATTAACTATCCTATTAACTACCTTATTTTGTCCATACATTTGAGAATGTGCGGTAGTAGAAAGTAAAAGTTTAATTCCAAGTTTATTCTATAAAGTAAAACAAAAGAGACTTAAGAACTTACCATTTCAATGACTTACTATTGTTATAGACAAATTATGCAAATGTACTATCTTTAAAGAACAATTAACCAATATATGTTGCATCATTTGTTTTTATGACAAGTTATGAAATGTAACATTTTACTAAACCTATTAACAACATTAACAAATAGTTATCCATAACAATTTCAGACCTGGGAATCCTAACACTAAGTTTATAAATATATCAATCCAAGATTGATTAGGTATAGGAAAAGGTGTTTGCAAACTATGCGGTAAAACTTTAGATTTAGCTTGTTTATTTGTTATACACTTATCAGAAATAGATTACACATCATGATTTATATTAAGCCAACACAAATCCTCATGCAGTATATTAGTAGTCTTCTACACACTAAAGAGTCCCATTAAACCACCATCATGGTCTCCCTGACAAGCAACTCACACATAGAAAAATCAAGCACATAAAGCTTGTATTTCTTAAATAGGAAATTATCATGCCAAAAATACTCATTATATATACACTTATCCCATTCAATCCACACTTGGCTGAAATCAGCATCGTTAACATATATGCTTTAATAATTTCAAAACTAAGCAATTTAGTCCATAATGTTAATAATCCATTCCTCCTAGAAACTGCATTAGCAACAATGTTTTAATGAACTCTAACCATTTGGTCTTTCTCTCATTAAGCTTATCTTGGGATTTCAAAATTTTCAAGCTCTTATGATATGAATATATTATGAATTCCGCAGGCCACAAGTATTTCCATGTTTTTAGAGTTCTAAACAATGCATACAACTCCTTTTCATAGTAGAATAATTCAATGCTTCCCTTCTAAGCTTCTCACTAAAATAAGCAATTGGCTTGGACTATAAAAATACCCAATGCGTCACACTTAATGATACGAACACACTAGGTGACCTACCCTAGGAACTATTGATCCATTTATTATACGTGCCCAAAATCCTAGAAAACAAGTTGAACGATCAAATTAAAGCCTCAAGGAACCTAAGTCCTTAAAACCCTAATCTTAAGATGCCACAAAGGTTGATCACTCCCTTAATGATTCAGATTTGTATTCCACCAAGAACATAAAAGAACAAACAAAGCTTGCTCATAAATCACTCAATTTTTATTAATAGTCATTAAGATCTTGTAATACATCAGATGACCCTTTAAATAAGCATCATAATATCCTAATCCTATAATCATATCTAAGTAACAAAGACCTAAATAAGAAAGGGAATCCTTAATTTGAGGATACAAATCAGTCTTGAATGTGAATATCTCTTAAATTAAGGAAACAATCTAATTTAACAAGATATAAACAAAATTATTAAGGAATAAGTCTTAATAAGGCCTTATTCACTCAAAAAACATAAATTTGGGCTTAATTAAATCAACATAACTAGCCCACTAGTTGATTGCATCTTAATTATGCAAATTGGGCTTCCTTCAAACCCATGCATGATGATCAGCCTTATATCTTGAATTTAAACTTAGTTCACCATGTACTAAGTCTTGTCCAACATTTTGTTCCTGAAGATAAGTAATTGATCTTAGCAATGCCTTAGCACCTTCAATAACAAGCTCCTTTTCTTGCATCTCCATGATTAATCCTTGCAAAGCTTCTTTCATTCGTTTTGTTCTTGTCATTGGATCTTCAATTCCTTGCAATGGGTCTCGGGAAAACTTGCTAACATCATTTGGAGCCATTTGGTCAGTATCTTGATCCCCATCACTAAATTTCAAAAGCTTTATCAAAGCAAGACAAACATAACAAAGGTGTATTAGTTATCTTATTTGTCGAAGTATTAAAATCCTTTTCATGCACATCATCCCACTTAAAGGCATCATTCTTTATAACAAGTTTATTAAAAGGTGAAGTAATAGAACTAAAATCCTTTATGAACCTTCTATACAAACTTGCTAGACCATGAAAACTCCTTACCTTATTTGCATTCCTAGATATAGGCCACTCCCTAATTACCTTAGCTTTTCTATATCTCCAGTTAACTTTATGTGAACTCACAATAAAGACAAAAAACATAATGGATTTCATGCAAAATGAACATTTCTTAAATTTTATATACAGCTTATGCTCTTTCAAACCATAAAGAAACAACATGCAAAATGTTCAACACGATCACTCATACTTTTACTCGACACTAAAATATCATCAAAGTGTACTAAAAAATTTTCTCAATGAAAGATCTTAAAACATGATTCATTGTCTCATAATGATACTATAAATGAAATTACCAACTATTGGTATAAACCATATTTTGTCCTAAATGCAACTTCCCATTCATCACCCTCTTTCATATGAATTTTATGATAGCCATTCTTTAACTAAATTTCATAAACATAAACATGTCATGTAATTCATCAAGAATATCATCTAATAGGATAGGATGTATATACTTTACAATGATTTTATTGAACTTGGCAATTTACACACATGCACAACGTTCCATCCTTTTTAGGTAACAAAATCACAAGAACTGAATTAGGGCTAAGACTTCTACTTATAAACCCTTTCTCTACCTACTCATCAACTAGCCCTTAAATCTCCTTAGACTCCTTAAAGTTAGTCCTGTAGGTTAGCCTATTAGGAACCAATGAACTTGGGATAAAGTCTATTTTGTGCTCACTACCTCTTAAAGGAGGTAAGTATCTAGTAATTCATTGAGAAATTAGCCTGCAATTTCCTACAACAAAGAAACAACAACACTAAGCAAAGAAGGGTTAAATTGTTATTTAAAAATAAACATCCTTGTACAAAAGTACAAGTAGTTATTGCCTAACTAATGTAGCACTCTTAATCTCACTTTTTTAGCTGAAAGAATAACTCTTATTGTCCCTCTATCTTATTCCCTCGATCAAAATTTTTCCCCTTATTAGTCAGCACTTTGTTTTTTCCACTCTTTTGCTCACAATCATTCCTTTGGCCACTCTTCTCATTGTTTTGTGCACTCACTTGGTGTGTTCTCAATTTACAGTTATTAGCTATCATAATATTATTCTTATATGTTTCCAATGATTTGAGAGGTGTTAATACAATAATTCTGTTATTCATTACCAAATTATATATATTTTCATAGCTATCTTGAGTAACCTTCCTATTAAACTACCATAAATGCCCCAAGAGTATATGACTAACGTGTGTTGGTGCTACATTATAAAGTACCTTGTCCTAGTATTTCTTAATAGAAAAGCCACTAAGATTTGTATTTTCACCTTACCTACTCTATAATCAATCAAACATTGCAACATACATGTTTTAGGATACTTCAATGTAGGCAGAATTTCAATTTATCAACTAAGTACTAGCAACATTGGTATAGCTACCATATCAATAATCATGCTACATATTTAGTTATTCTCCTCACACCAAGTGCAAAAAATGCTCATGATGTCTTTCATCACCATCTCCCTTTGGTTGAATGCTAAGTTCATGCCTTATAATAAGAATATCAACATGTACGGGATCTTCAATATCAACATCACTACAACTGTCTAATGGTGGCATCTACTACAACTTATCATCATTTGAACTCACACTATCATCATTACAATTATCCAACATAATTAGAGTCCTTTTTTTTGGACATTGAGAAGCCAAATTCCCAAATTCCTGAGATTTAAAACACTTGATATCACAAGATTTAGAAAAAGATTTAGATTTAGTTTTACCTTTAAAAGAAGAATAAATTGAATCCTTGGACTTCTCAAATTCCTTTGGTTTAGTGGTAACCTTGTCGTCCCTTTGATTTGGCTTCCACGAAGAGTTATAAGGCTTGCCAAACCTTTATTGAAGTTCAATTGTCTTTCCACCTTGATATCCTTATGCAACAACTCCTGCATCTCTGCTTAATTTTGTAATTCAACCACATCAACTATTTTTTTATTCAATCCCCAACAAATCTAACCATCATGATCCTCCTATATACCTACCTAATTAGAGCTATCTCCATTTCCTTATAGTAGTCCTTTACAATCATAGACCCTTGCATTAATCCTTGCAACTTTTATTATAAGTCCTATAGTAATGACTAGTTATTAACCTCTATGCATTAGTAACTTCATCTCCTCCCATGGCCAAATAGGCCTCTCACTATTCTTTTGCCTAGTAATCACAAATTGATCACACTAGATACTAATATAATACGTGAACTTAGCCACTACAAGTTTTACCTTGTTTTTGTTAGAATAACCATGAAAATCAAACACTTGTTCTACCTTTCTCTCCTAATTTAGTATAATGTAGGATCGTTTTTACCTTAAAAGGTAGGTATTGTTATCTTAATACTACCTAAGTTGTTATACGTCTTCAACACAACCCTTTTCTCCTTCCTATAGCTACACTCCTTACAATCAGAATTCTCCTCTTCCTCCTCCTCAATTGAATGTCTCCTAGAGGATTTAAATCGGAATTACAATTCTATGATACCCAAATTGGTGTTCAATGCTTTAAATTGATCTTGGATAACCTCCATAAATAACATAAGATCAATCAGCACTATTTCCACCACTACCCATGTTTTAAAAACCTTTGAAAAAGTTTTCAAAAATAAGAAAATTGTTTTTCCTCACACATTCCCTTACATGTTTACACTTGAGATTCTTTGACCATTTGTATTTCATATAATTTGGCTTTTTACGATGATGTTCTCATTCTCTTACATTTTACCCTTCAACTTACACTTATAAATTCTTTAGCAAGAATCAATGATCCTAGTGAAACAACTAGCAACAACCAAATGGAAGAAAAATTAGCAACAATTTTCAATGATAGCAAAAGTTCAAATAAGAGTAAATGAGGAATAAGTAGCAAATTGATGGTAGCAAAAATCAAACATAAGGTAATGAGGAAAAATAGAGATTAAACTCACAAATCAATCAAGAATGTTCTAGAGTAATGTTAAAGTGTTACCAAAAGCATCAATTACTGCAAGGGATAGTCTGGCGAAGAAATTTTTTACTAAATGCTCTCCACCATCTAAGACAAAGAAGTTAAGGAATGAAATCAACATGGGAGACATATAAGGTTGATCTATCCTTGATAGGTTCAAAAATTTCAGTGAAGCAATAATTTTTGAAAAAAATTCGATGAAGAACATGAGAGAAGATGGTGGATATAAGCTTTCATCAACATTCACCAATCCATAAATGGCATTGAAAGTTATATGACAAGAGAAAGAACTAAGCACACATGAAGGAGGCATTGCAAAGTTTGATCATGGACATTCAAGACAATATAGGAGTTGATGAAGATTCTAGGGTGTTACAAAGATTAGTTACATATCTTCAAGCCCAAGATGATGGAAAAAGCCTAACTTATGAAAAATAATGCTTGGATCCCAATATACAAGGATGACCCATATTATTCTTTTAAGTGAAGAAGCCCAATCTACATATTTACATATTGAAACAGATGTGGGATTAGATGGAAATTTTGTGTTTTGACTTTCTTTCATTAATTATTATTAATTATGAAGTTATTTTAGAAGGGTTTAAAATTTAAGGCTGATTTGTATCAATTAGCTAGGGGAATCCTTCTTGATCAAGTCTTTCCTATTTAGTTATGGTTATGAATAGTAAAGACGACATTTCCTTATATGATTTTTATCATTTGGTGCCTATTTAAAGAGGATATCTGGTGTATTATGAACATCATGTTATCTCAATAAAATTTGAGTGTTTCTCTCTTATGAAAGATTTCTCTTGGTTCTTTAGTCAAGTACTAAACCTGGTCTCTTTAAGATAACTTGTAATGATCAACTTATAAATTTGGTTCCAATTAACAAGTTTGGTTCAGGCCGGGTTCTTTGCTTGATTCAAAAAGGATTCTGGGTTTCTTTTTCCTTGTTGATTTTGGGTCATATGTATTCCTTAACCAAGGTTCTTATCATTTTGTATCAGAGCCAAAGTCCTTCAATTAGGTTACATTGTGTTTGTTTTCTTGTTCAATCTTGCTTGCTTTTGTTTTCTTATTCTTATGTCTTTAATTTCTTCGTATATTTTTCCTTGTGTTCTTCTTTTCTCTTTAGCCAAAATTACATCAGAGTTGTTCTCTTCATTTATTTTCTTTTAATTTGAGTTGTATTGGTGAAAAAGAAATATGTTTATTGTTAATTGTTGCACAGAGTTTCATAAATTAGTCTCAATCAAAAGTTGCAAAATTATACTTATCTTAATTGTTGCACACGTTTTTGGTGTTAATCTTTCCATCCAGTTCAAAATTTCCATTTATCATCATTAGATTATTTCCATTTATCTTTTTTTCTACTGTAATCATTTTCTGCCTTAATTCTTCTTTCTTTATTAATACCTTATTTCCTTTTATCCTCTTTCCTTTTGCAATCATTTTTTCCTTAATTTTACTTCCCTTATTCTTGCTTAAGTCTCTTTCCTTTCTTTTTTATGGACTAATATTACCTAATTCATTGAGTTCTTTTTTTTATCTTTGCTCACTGTTTCATTCTATTATTTTCTATTTACCTTTCCTATTAAGTTAGAATTCAAGGTAATTAAGTTTCAATTATTGCATGCTTTCTTGTTGAGATCATTGATCAGGTTTTTATTTAAAGGGCAAAGGGCTTTGAGTGGTAAACGCTAAGAGTTGAGAGTCCAACATCAAGAAAAGTTAAGATTGAGTTATAACATGAGTGAACAACAATTAGAGTGTAAATTCATAAGGAAACGAGTGAGGACAACCTAATCTATTTTATTACCAATTCTTTCTTTATAGGTTTAATCATTAGTACCAATGGCAAAAATGTTGCAATTGAATTCAAGATGTTCATGAAAGCCATCCAAGATCAAATCAAGACTCATAATATGAGATTGGATAATTTGGAGACTATTCTAGAGATCAACCACTTAATGTGGAGGAAGAGGAGGAAATCGATTATGAAGAAGTTGGTTTCATAAGGAGAAGGGGGCTATCCAAAGGCAAGATAATAGTTTGATAGTATTAAGATGAAGATTTCTTCTTTTCAGGGAAAAAATAATCCAGAGTTGTACAAGGAGTAGGAAAGAAAAGTTGACCATATGTTTTATTGTCATAACTACTTTGAGGAGAAGAAGATCAAATTGGTAGTGTTTCAATTCATGGGTTATACTAGCATTTGCTAGGATAAAATGGTGCTTAGTAGGTGTAAGAATGGAGAGATACTTGTTTGCTCATGTGGAGAAATGAAGGTGGTAATGTGTAAACGGTTCATAACAAGCCATTGTTATTGAGATTTGTGTAGGAAGTTATAATGTTTGAATCAGATTCCAAGAGTGCAGAGGAATACTACAAGAGGAATAAGAAGAGGATTAAGAAGCTACTATGGCTAGATTCATTACTAGTTTGAATAGATATAGCGGCTTTGCACTATTATATAGAGATGGAGGATTTGTTGTGTATAGGGCCACTAAAGTGGAGAAGCAATTAAATTCTAGGGGAACTTCCAAAGTTAGTGTAATTTCTAACTCTTCATGGAGGTCAAACTAGAAGGATATCAACGTAGCAAAACCCAAAGAAGATGCAAAACCCAAAGAATTGATTTCTTGCTCTCAAGGTAAAACCAAAACTAAAACCTCCTCTAAATCATGTGATTCTGAGTGTTTTAGGAGTCAAAGGATTAGGAATGTTGCCTCTCAATGTCCAAATAAAAGGACCATGGTTATTTTGGATAATAGTGAGGTAGAAAGTTTTAGCTTAAGTGATGTTGCAATGTCATCATTGGAGAATTGTAATGATGTGGATATTAAAGGACTCATGAGTCGAGAATTGCTTATCACTATTGAAACTCTTAACATTCAAACTAGGGATGAAAGTGATAAGGCCCAACTTGAGCATATCTTTCGTACTTGATGCGATGTGAATAGCAAGAAATTTGTTAATTTATTCCCTAGGAAGTTGACATAAGGATAATCATCTTTAAGAGGCATGGAGCATCAAATTGATTTCATCTGGGGTTCAACAGTGCCTAATAGGCCAGCTTATAGAGCTAATCTAGATAAGAATAAGGAGATTTGAAAGCAAGTGGATAAGTTAGTGTATAAAGGTTCGTGATGGAGAGTCTTAGCCCACATTTTTTTCCTATAAAAAGTAGTAACTAAGAGACTAGAAGGTATATTGCCTAGTGATATAGTATGTAATCCTAGGAAATATATGAAAGAAATTAGCCTAAGGAATGAGAAGTTTATCTATAATATGATGGAGAAAAGTGATATTTAGGAGGAGTAAAAAGAAGAACTGAAAAAAGGAAGATCCAAAAAAGGAAGTTTTATAGAAAAGATTAGATGAAGGAAACACTGACATCCTCCAAGATGCCTTACTACCAAAGCTATATGATCGAGGGAGTTTTAATATTTTTGTATTATTGATGGTCCTTATATTATTAAGGCATTAGTTGATCTAAGGGCTAATATCAATATAATGTCTGACTATGCTAAAAAAACTAGGACTAGGAGAATCAAAATCAACTTTGAGAATAATGCACCTTATAGATAATCTGATTAGACATCATAAAATTATTAAGGAGAATGTCTTAGTAAAATTTGATAGGTTTGTATTCCTAAGTGATTTTTATGTTTTTGATATTGAAAAAGATGAAGTTGGGTTGTCCTTTTGTTGATATAGTAAATAATCAAATTTTAGGGAAGTTAAACTAACACTTAGGGTTATAGAGGAAGATATTTTATTTTCAAATGAACTCAATTTATGTTAAATTATCACTCATGAAAAGTTAACAATTTGAAATTTTGTAGGAAGTCATCACATAAGGAGCCAACGTGTTAATAAAAGAATGAAAAAAAAAGTAAGAGTAAGGAAGAAAGTCAATATAAGAGATAAAGATCCTTTGAATTACAGTTTCCATAATTATCGAGTGGGAGCAACCATATTGCTCAAAAAGTTAATCAAGTTTTAAAAAGAAGAGTCTAGCTAGGCTTCTATAATTAAGAAGTAACTTAACCAAATCTTTTAACAAATTTTATTTAACCAGGTTTGTGTTTTATAGTAGTTAATAGGTCTATATCTTGTTATAGTTGTTTTGAGTTTTTCATATTTGTTTTCTCTTGTTAGAGATGTAAAGAAGAGACACATGATATTAAAAGAAAATTTGAAGATCCTTATGGTTGAAAGATTTAATGAACAAGCAAATATAAAGCTTAAAATCAGTTATATATGAACTTAATTGTTAATCATAATCCCCTATCCTATATGGTGTCTATATGTTTGGTAGGATAGATAGTTCCATGGTTTAGTACACAACAGTGTTGATATGAACCTTGGTGAAGGAACTAAGACCTAAAATCAACAAGTTTGTAAAATCCTTCTTGGATCAGACAAAGAACCCTAACCCTTCCAAAATTATTGATTGGATCCAAAGTTATAAGTTGATCACTACCAGTTACCTTAAAGAGACCATATTAGTTCTTGAATAAAGAACCTATTACAATAGGGAAAAAAACTCAAATTTTATTAATGATGACATGATTTGGTAATATTCTGCCTCTTGAAATAGGCACCAAATGATGAAAATTCTATAAGGAAATATATTCTTGACTATTCTGAAAATTATAACTAAACAAATGTGATGGATAAAGCCTAACACATGAAAAATAATGCTTAAAGCCAATATGCAAGGATGACCCACATTTTTGTTTTTAATGAAGCCCAATATGCATATTTGGCTTTTGAAAAGGTTAAAGATGTGGGATTAGTGAACAATTTCATGGTTTGACTTTATTTTATTAATTTTTATTAGATGTCAAGCTATTCTCGAAAGAATTCCAAATTTAAAGCTAATTTGTATCCATTAGTTAAGAGAATCCTTCCTGATCATGTGTTTCCTATTTATTTATGTTCAGGAATAGTCAAGATGACATTTCCTTATAGGTTTTTCATAATTATGTGCCTATTTAAAGAGGCAATCTAGTGTATTAGGAACATTTTCTTATCATTAACAAAATTTGAGTGTTTCCCTATTATGAGAGCTTTCTCTTAGTTCCTTAGTCAAAAAATAAATTCGATCCCTTCAAGATAACTTATAGTGATCATCTTATAACTTTGGTTTCAATTAAAAAGTTTAGATGGGGTCAGGTTCTTTGCTTCATTCAAAAAGGATTTTAGGGTTCTTTTTTCCTTTAGGTCTTTGATGTTCCTTCACCAAGGCATCAATAGGTAACATTAAGATGAAAATTACTATCTTTTTAGGAAGATGGTCCCAGATATGTATCTTTAGCCGGAATAGAAAGTGGACTTGTTTTTTAGTGCCATAACTTTTCTTAAGAGAAGAAACTCAAATTGAAAGCCTTTGAATTTAGTGATTACTTAATTACCTGGTGAGATCAATAGATTGGAACAAACGTCCTATGTATCATAACTTTCATTTTTTTCGAAGTATTGATTGGAGATTCCCAATTTGGTTCTTGATTTTCTACTCACTTTCCATTCCTACTCTGTATGCATATCTAGATCAATCTTCCCAACAAAAGCAGGAATTTTCATTTTAATGCTTCCTTGGTGAAGGAAAAACTACGACCTAAAATCAATAATGAAGAAAAGGTCCCAAAATCCTTCTTGAATTAAGCAAAGAACCTGACACTAACCAAAATTGTTGATTGGAACCAAAGTTATAAGTTGATCACTACAAGTTACATTAATGAGGCCAGATTTAGTTCTTGACTAAAGAACCAAGATTTCTTTCACAATAGAGAAACATTTCAATTTTATTAAAGATAAGATGATTTTCCTAATACACCAAATTTCCCCTTTGAATAGGCACCAAATGATGAAAATCCTATAAGAAAATGTCTTCTTTACTATTCCTAAATATAAGCAAGGAAGAAAGAGTTGACCGAGAAGGATTCCTTTAACTAATGGATACAAATCAGCCTTAAATTTTGAATCCTTTCAAGAAAAGTTTGGCAAATAATAACAACTAATGAAGAAAGTCAAAAACACAAAATTGCTCTATAATCCCACATCTTTGTCCTTTTTAAAAGATAAATATACAGATTGGACTTCACTAAAAACAAGCATGTGGGTCATCCTTGCATATTGGCCTCCAAGCATTATTTTTCATGTGTTAGGCCTTATCATAAGTAATTAATCTTAGTAATGCCTTATATTCCACAATAGCCATGTTGTCTTGAATGTCCATGATAAACCCTTGCAAAGCCTCCTTCATGTGCTTAGTTCTTACTCTTTTCATAGGACCTCTAATTCCTTGTAATGGATCAATGAGTGTTGATGCAAGCTGATTGCAATCACCTTTATTATTGTCTAATCTATCCTCAAGACCCCTTCCACATCTATACTTGATTTTGGCCCCACCATTCCCACCCATTCTTCCTCTGCCATGAACACCTTTGTCCCCTCTAAAGTTACCCACATCTTTAAAGTTGCTAAACTAATTGTTATCATCAAACTCATCAAGGGTGTTTCTTAGTTCAAGTGTTCTTTCACTTAAGTTGGATTAAGAATTTAACCTTAATGACATCTTAATATGTAAATCAAGATCTAGGAACCCATGAATAAGTTGTTGAAAGGAATTCAGAAAAGCTAAATCAGTTTTGTTTTTTAAAAAAAACCTTGACCAATATTTTAAGAAACACAAAGCACAGTTATAAAGAATGATATTGATGCCACACTCTAGGAAAAGAAGATACTGAGAGTGATAAGTTAGATGAACACCATAAGGAATAACCTTGATAAGTTCCAAGTTAAATGAAGAAGCAACAAAGTGAATAACCTCACCAATTTCGTAAAAAACAATTCCAATCCCAATTCTTGTATAAAGATGACGATTGTATAGGCTAAAGAAAACCCTAAATAATCTGCCATCAATGATTTATTCCTAAAAGTGATTCCTTAAGCCAAATATAGAAAATGTACTTTTTGGTAGCCCAAATCAGTTAGAGATCTCCTAAAATCATCAAAATAACATAGTCTTTTAATTAGGTCAAATGAATAACTAATTAGGCCTATTTAATGAGTGAATTAAGGTGGTAAGGCTTATTGATCTCTCCAAGCCCATATTAGCTTTGATTGTTGCTTGTTTAGCCCAAACATCTTTAATCAGTCCATTAAGAGCTTTCTTCATTCTTTTAACTTTTGCCTAAGTTATTGGACCTCCACTAATGTGCAATGGATCATCAAAATATGTTGAACCACATTGCACCATACTTTGCATGTCCTTAGCTGAGTTTCCCTCATTCCCCCTCTCCTCAAAAGGATTGGTCCTGAATCTTCATCATCTACATCAAATGGAGAGAGTCATTAAATGTAGCACTAACATTATACTCATTTAGTAGATCCAACTTGTATGCATTGTCATTAATATGCACAATGACTTGGAATGGTCCTCTCCTCTAGGATGTAGTTTAGACCAAACCCAATCTCCTAGTTCAAATATCACTTTCTTATTCCCTTTGTTGGTATGAGAAGCATATTGTTCTATCCTCTTTTCGATTTGATGTCTAACCTTTTCATGTAATTCCTTCACCAATTCATCCTTCTTTGTGCCATCTCAACTAGCACGCTCATCAATTCATAAAGTTGTTAAATCCATTGGAGTTAAGGGATTAAAGCCATAAACAACTTCAAAAGGTGAAAAGTTATTAGTAGAATGGACATAACAATTATAAGAAATTTCAACATATGGCAAACAATCTTCCCATTTCTTCAAATTCTTTTGAATGATAGCACGTAATATCATAGACAAAGTTTGATTAAATACGTCATTTTTTCAATCAATTTGTGGATGGCAAGTTATAAAAAACACTTGCTTAGTACCTAGCTTACCCCATAATGTCTTCCAAAAGTAGCTTAAGAACTTGACATCTTAATCCGAAACAATAGTCCTAGTCATTCCATGAAGTCGTACGATCTCATAAAAGAATAAGTCTGCAATGTGATTGGTATCTTCTTTTTTATGGCATGAAATGAAATGAGTCGACCAACGTGTGTGATTGGTATCTTCTTTTTCCCGAAACCTATTGCAAGGAATTAGAGGTCCAATGACTAGAGCAACAGTAAAATGAATACTTATCTTCATGCACAAGATGTTGGACAAGACTTAGTACATGGTGAATCAAGCTTGGAACCCAAGATACAAGGATGATCATCACGTATAGGTTTTAAGGAAGCCCAATCTACATAATTAAGATGCATTCAACAAGTGGGATAGTTATATTGATTTAATTACTCCCAAATTTAATTTTTTTGAGTGAATAAGGCCTTATTAAGACTTGTTCCTTAATAATTTTGTTCATATCTTGATAAATCATATTGTTTCTTTAGTTTAAGAGATATCTACATTCAAGACTGATTTGTATCCTCAAATTAAGGATTCCCTTTCTTATTTAGGTCTTCCCTACTTAGGTAATAGGTAAGAAAATCCTTTCCTTATAGGATTAGGATATTATGATGCCTATATAAAGGGCTATATAATGTATTACGAGATCATCATCACTCTTAATAAAAATTAAGTTATTTTCCTACTAGCTTTGTTTGTTCTTTTGTGTTCTTGGTGGAATACAAATATGACTTATCAAGCAAGTGATCAACCTTTGTGGCGTATTAAGATCAGGGTTTTAAAGATTTAGCTTCCTTAAGGTTCTAACCTGATCATTCAACTTGTTTTTTAGGATTATGGGTAGGAATAACAAATGGATCAAGAGTTCCTGGTGCAGGTTGCCTAGTGGGTTTGTATCATTTGGTATCAAAGCCTTAGGTTTGTAGAAATCAGGTTTCTATCCTTTCATTAACATTGTTTGGTATTTGTTTCCTTTGTCCTTTGTTGGAGTCCTTGTGATTTACAATTTTAGTTCATTCTTTTACCTAAGTTCAGTTTCAGATTCATTGCAATTCTTTTGTTGCTATCTTTTAAAGCTCATATCGTTCTTTTCATTTTGAATCAGTTTCGTTCTCATTAAAAAAGAAGAAGAAGAAAACCACATTTATGAAAACAAAACAAAATAAAAAAAGTAGAAAAGAAAAGAAACATTGTGAATTGATTTGTGTCTCTTGCATATGATTAAGTTATCTATTAGGATTACAATCTGATTCATTTTTGTAATCAAAGAATCATATCCTAGGAAAATTATTCATAAGATATTTTCTTTCCTTTTCTTAGTCTGGTTAATTAATTCTAGATCTTTTTCTAATTCTTGGATAATTTCATGCTCCTCTCTTTATTAGTCAATTCATGAGTGATAGAGCAATTACAAGTTGTTTGCTTCTCTTTGTGTTTTAATAATATTTTTGCATGTCTCTTGCTTCCTCTTTAAGTTATCTTGTTTCCTTGAGTCCTTAAATTATTATTTTCTTTATGTTTGTCGTTTTCCTTACGTAAGTTTTTAAAGCCCTAATTTTTATAATTTGCCACCATCTAACCAGTTACTCCCTTTGATTTTTTAGTCTTGATTCTCTTTAAAACATAAAAAGAGGGCTAGCTTGAGTGAAAAAGAAAAGGAAAAAAAGTAAGAGTGGTGAGATTAGCATTTTGAAAAGCCAAAAATAGAGTGAAACACTGGTGGAACTTACATTATTTCAAGTGTAAACACATGAGTGAGTGTGTGAGAATCCTGTTCTACTTTGCTACTAACTTTTTCTTGCAAGTTGTAAACATAAGTAGTGAAGGAGAACAATACGAAATTGACATGAAATTGTTCATGAAGGCTATCAATGAAAATTTAAGAATTTGAACGCAAGGTTGGATGATTTACAATCTTCATTAGCTTCTAAATCCACTAGAAGGCGTGTGTTTGAGGAGGAACAAGAAGACAAGTCAGAGTATGAAGATTCCAACTCTATAAGAGGCAAGAAGGACATTTCTAAAAGGGATAACAATTTAGGTAGCATAAAGATTATGATTTTAGTATTTCAAGGAAAGATTGATCCCAAGCTTTATTTGGATTGGAAAAGAAAGGTTGAGCACATATTTGACTGCTATAACTACTCCGAGGAGAAGAAAGTGAAACTTGTAGCTGTTGCATTCATAGATTGTGCAAGTATTTAGCGAGACCAATTAGTGATAAATAGGAGTAATGGTGAGAGACCAATTCAATCATGGTAAGAAATGAAGATGGTAATGAGCAAGACATTTATACCTAGCCATTACTATAGATATTTGCATAGAAACTTACATGGGCTAGTTCAAAAGTGTAAAAGAATACTGCAAAGAGATGGAGGTGGCCATGATTAGGGCAAACATAGAGGAGGAACGAGAGGCAACAATGGTGAGATTCATAGGTGGTTTAAACAAAGAGATTGTTGATGTGGCAGACTTACAACACTATGTGGAGATGGGGGAATTGCCACATAAGGCCATTAAGGTTGAGAAATAACAAAAATCAAGAAAATCAGGCTCAACTTCTAACCCTTTTTGGAAATCAACTTAAAAAGACAAAGACACCAAATCAACCTTGAAATTGAAAGGAGATGCGAAACCAAAGGATTCAGTCGCTATTTTTAAAGGTAAAATTGAAACTAAATCTTCTCCTAAATCTCATGTATTAAGTGCTTTAGGTGTCAAGGGATTGGACATATTGTTTCTCAATGTCCAAAAAAAAGGGCTGTGATTGTGTTGGAGAATGGTGATGCAAAGAGTGTTGGTTCGAAAGATAATGAAACACCACCATTGGAAGACTGTTTTGATGCTGATGTTGATGTTGAAGAACTCATGTATGGAGATATGTTGGTCAGAAGGCATGCATTAAATATTCGATCCAAGGATGAAAATGAAGAGGAGCAACGTGAGTACATTTTACATACTTGATGCCACATTAAAAATAAGGTTTGTAGCATGATTGTATATAGTGTCAGTTGTACTAACGTTGCTAGTACTTTGTTAGTAGATAAGCTGAAATTGGATATCGTCAAGCATCCTACATATAAATTGCAATGGTTGAATGAATGTGGAGAAATTAAGGTGCCTACGCAAGCTTTAGTGTCTTTTTCTATTGGCAAGTATAGAGATGAAGTTTCTTGTGATATGGCACCAATGTATGTTGGAGACATTTTATTAGGTCTTCCATGGCAATTTGATAGGAAGGTTAAACATAATGGGTACATGAATTGTTACTCTTTAGTACTTAATAACAGAACCATTGTACTAACCCCTCTTAAACCTTTGCAAGCTCGTGAGGATTAGATTAAGATAGCTAGTATAAAATGAGAGGAAATCATATTAATGAGCAAGAGGAAAAGAAAAAGAAAGAAAAACAGCAAATGAGAGAAAAGAAAGAGAGTGAGGATGAGAGAAAAAATCAAGAGAAAGATGTTCAAGAAAGAGGGAAAAGCAAGAAATTAAAAATAATTGTTGGAAAAAGTGAGGTTAAGATTGCTATGTTTCCAAGGAAGTCACTACTTGTACTTATGTACAAGGATGTTTATTTTTTGACTAATAAAATTGACCCTACTTTCCCTAGTATGGTTGTTTCTTCGTTACATGAGTTTGAGGACCTTTTTCTTGAAATGATACCACATGGACTACCACCTTTAAGAGATATTAAACATAAAATATATTTCATACCTAGGGTTGTCATTCCTAACCGACCTGCTTATAAAGCCAATCCTAAGGAAACAAAGGAGATACAACGACAAGTTGATGACATGGTGCGAAAGGTGTTTAGCAATAATGTCTTAGCCAATGTTCGGTTCTCGTAATCTTAGTCCCAAAGAAAGATGAAACATAGTACATGTGTGTAGATTTCCTAGCCGTAAACACAATAACAGTTAAATATAGACATCATATCCCTCGTTTAGATGATATGGTTGATGATTACATGGCTCATGCTTGTTTCTTAAGATTGAATTAAAGAATGGATACTAAATATGGATTGTATGGGTGGTTAGTAATGCCCTTGGTTTAACTAATGCTTTTATTGGAAAATTTGTGGTAGTTTACTTTGATGATATTTTAATTTATAGCAAGAATTTGAATGATCATATGGAACACTTGCATGTTGTTTTTAGTGTATTAAGAGAGAACCAATTGTATGATAATCTTAAAAAGTGTACATTTTGTATGAAATCTGTTGTGTTTGTTGGATTTGATGTTAGTTCATAGGGTGTTAGTGTTGATGAAGAGAAGGTAAAGCCGATAAAGGACTAGCCTATACCTAGGAATGCTAATGAGGTGAGAAGTTTTGATAGTCAGCAAGTTTCTATCAAAGGTTTGTCAAAGACTTTAATTCCATTGCTGCACCTTTGAATGAATTTGTTAAAAAGAATATTGTTTTTAATTGGGATGATGTGCATAATCAAGTTTTAATATATTGAAAGAAAAGCTAACTAACGCACCTTTGTTGTGTTTTCCCAATTTTGATAAAGCTTTTGAAGTTGAATGTGATGCATCTAGAATTAAAATAGGGGTTGTATTGATGCAAAACTCTAAACCAATTGCTTATTTTAGTGAAAAAGCTAAATGGGGCAGCATTGAACTATCCTACTTATGATAAAGAACTATATGCATTTGTAAGAACTCTTTAAACATGGCAACAGTACTTGTGGCTAATGGAATTCATCATTCATTCCGATCATGAGAGTTTAGCGTTCTTTAGATCCCAATGTAAGCTCAATAAAAGGCATGCCAAGTGGCTAGAGTTCATAAAATTATTTGCTTATGTCATCAACTATAAACATGGAAAGGAGAACGATGTGGCTGACACATTGTCTAGAAGGTACACATTACTCACTTCTTTGCAAACTAAACTACTTGGTTTTGAATTGATTAAAGAATTGTATGCAAATGATTCTGATTTTGATCAAATGTGGGATGTTTGTTCTAAGTGTGTGTTTGGAGAGTTTTATAGGCATAACAGATTTCTATTTAGAAAAGATAAATTGTGTGTCCCTACTAGTTCTATTTGTGAGTTACTTATTAGGGAGAATCATGGTGACGGTTTAATGCGCAATCTATTTGTGACAAGTGTATAATATGTAAGCA
Organism: Erythroxylum domingense; assembly: GCA_025594535.1. Classification (NCBI taxonomy): domain Eukaryota; kingdom Viridiplantae; phylum Streptophyta; class Magnoliopsida; order Malpighiales; family Erythroxylaceae; genus Erythroxylum; species Erythroxylum domingense. Next base: position 10,296 of record JANQBM010040767.1, on the reverse strand, counting down.
AGCTAAGTCTAAAGTAAAACTGCATAGTTTATATACCCCCTCTACTTGTGCCTACTCAACCTTGGATTGATATTTCTATGGATTTTGTCATAGGTTTACCAAGGTCTCAAAGTGGTAAGGACAACATATTTGCTGTTGTTGATTGGTTTAGCAAAATGACTCATTTTATTGCATATTCTAAAACTAATGATGCAGCACATATTGCTTATTTGTTCTTTAAAGAGCTTGTTCGATTGTATGGTTTGCCCAAGATAATTACTAGTGATACAGATGTTAAGTTCTTAAGTCATTTTTAGCACACTTTGTGCACTAAGTTAGGAACTAAAATCTTGTTTTCTATTATATTTACATCCCCAAACGGATCAAAAAATTAAAGTAGTTAATAGGACACTCACTAATTTGTTGCGTGCTATCATATATAAGAACTTAAAACGATGGGAAAAGTGTTTGTCACATACTGAGTTTGCCTACAGTAGGTCTGTCCATTTTACTACTTCCTTTTGAACTTTTGAAGTTGTATATTGCTTTAATCCTTTAACTCCTTTGGATATTTTACCTTTGCCTACTATGAACATGCTAATCTTGATGAGAAGAAAAAAGCAGATTTTATGAAGGATTTACACGCCAAGGTTTATGCTAACATTGAAAGGAAGATTGAACCATATGTAAAGACAAGCTAACAAGGAGCATATAAAAGTTGTTTTTCAACTTAGAGATTAGGTGTGGGTGCATGTGAGGAAGGAACGACTTCTAACACAAAGGAAGTCCAAATTGCAGCCTAAAGGAGATGCAACTTTTCAAGTCTTAGAGAGGATCAATGACAACACCTACAAACTAGATTTTCCAAGCAACTATGATAATGTTAGTGTTACTTTTAATGTTGATGATTTATCTTTGTTTGATGTAGGTGATTTGAGGACGAACACTTTCAAGGATGGGTGGAATGTTGGGGATCAAGATACTGATCGAATGGCTCCAAGCAATGTTAATAAATTTTCTCGAGACCTATTACAAGGAATTGGAGATCAAGTGACTAGAACAAGAACAAAATGAATGAAAGAAGCTTTACAAGGATTAATCATGGAGATGTAAGAAAAGGAGACTGTTATTGAACATTCTAAGGCATTATAAATATTAATTTATTATATTCATGTACAAGATGTTGGAAAGACTTAGTAAATGGTGAACCAAGCTTAGAATCCAAGATATAAGGCTGATCATCATGCATAGGTTTGAAGGAAGCCCAAAGACATAATTAAGATGTAATCAATAAGTGGGAGCCCAAACTTCATAATTAAGATGCATTCAACAAGTGGGCTGGTTATACTGATTTAATTTAGCCCAAATATACCTTTTGTTTAGTGAATGACTTATTAAGACTTGTTCCTTAATAATTTCGTTCATAACTTAATGAATTAGATTTTTTCCTTAATATAGGAGATATCCACATTCAAGACTAATTTGTATCCTTAAATTAATGATTCCCTTTCTTATTCAGGTCTTTCCTACTTAGGTATGAACCAGGAATACGTAAGAAAACCCTTTCTTTATGTATTACAAGATCATCATCACTACAAAAAAAATTGAGTTATTTTCCACCAAGCTTTGCTTATTCTTTTATGTTCTTGTTGGAATGCAAATCTGACTTATCAAGGGAGTGATCAACCTTTGTGACGTCTTAAGATCGGGGTTTTAAGGATTTAGCTTCCTTAAAGTTCTAATCTAATCGTTCAACTTGTTTTCTAGGATTATGGGCTTACATAACAAATGGATCAAGAGTTCATAAGGTAGCTCGCCTAGTTGGTTCATATCATAAACCTACAACAAAATCCGTGGAAATGGCTACCCATTGTGTACTTGGTATTGGCAAAAGATTGTATAATCCATAAGGCAAAGATCCAGATTTTGACTTGTTTGCAAGTTATACATTTCTCACAAATTCTTTCTACATCACGTTTCATATGTATCTAAAAGAAATGCTCAATAAGTATATTTAAAGCTTTTTGAACACAAACATGTCCCATTAGGCCACTTCCATGAGACCCTACAACCATTAACTCCCTTAGAGAAGAATTAGGCACACACAATCTATTTTTGCAAAATAAAAAACTTTAATATGCCTATAAAAGTTTTCAAAGGTAGCACATTCACAAACTTCAAACACATTACCCAAATCAAGATGGGAAGAATATAATTCCTTAATGTACTCAAAGCCTAAAAATTTAGTACCCAATATAGAGATTTTCCTTACCTAGTTTGTGCTTGATCAAATGAGGAAAATATTCAATGAACTCCACCTATTTTGCATGGCATTTGTTCAACTTAATTTATCCCTTCAAATGCTTCAAAGACTCATGATCAATATGAATGACAAACTCCTTGGGCCACAAGTAATGTTGCCATATTTCTAAGGCCCTCACTAAAGCATACATCTCCTTGTCATAAGTTAGGTAGTTCAAGGTTGCCCCATTTCTTTTTCAATAAAATATGCAAGGGGTGGTTTTGTTCCATCAAAATAGCCCCAATACTTACAACTAAAGCATCACACTCATCTTTTAAAGTTTTAGCAAAGTTAGGCAGAGTAAGTAATGGTGCTGAACTTAGCTTGTCTTTAATTAAATTAAATGTTGATTCTTGTTCACTACCCCACTTGAATCCAAAATTCTTTTTAACAACTTCAGTTAATGGTGCAACAATGATGTTAAAAACTTAAACGCAACTCCTATAAAAATTAGCCAACCTTTGAAAGCTTCGCACCTCAGTTATATATTTAGGTGTACGCCACTCACGAATAGCCTTAGCCTTTTCTTCATCAACCTCTATTACCTTAGCACTAATAACATATCCAAGGAACACAATCTAATTAGTGCAAAAAGAACATTTCTTGAGGTTTGTATACTTCTCTTCATGCAAAACACTAAGAACTTTTTGCAAATGTTCAAGATTCTTGCTATAAATCAAAATATCATCAAAGTACACAACAACAAACTTACCAATGAAAGCATGTAAGATATGGTTTATCAATTTCATGAAAGTCCTAAGGGCATTAGTTAACCTAAAAGGTATAACTAGCCACTCATATAAACCATACTTAGTCTTAAAGGTAGTTTTCCATTCATCACCCTCTCGTATATGAATTTTACGATAACCAGACTTCAAATTAATCTTAGAGAAAATATAAGAACCATGCAATTCATCAAGCATATCATCCAACCTAGGAATGGGATGGCGATACTTTATCCTAATTTTGTTGATAGCTCTACAATCAATAAGTAGAATAGGAACTGCACATGGACTCAAACTTTCTCTCATATACCCTTTAGCTAGTAACTCCTCAACTTGCCTTTGAAGTTCCTTTTTCTCCTCGGGATTGCTCTAATAGGCTAGTCAGCTAGGAATTGATGCACTAGGAATGAAATCAATTTGATGTTCTATTCCCCTATGTAGTGCTAAACCATTGGGAACTTCAGGAAAAACATTAGCAAATTCTTACAAAAGAGACATAGAAGCAGTAGTTAAAAATGGGATAAGATCATTATTATTAAAATAAGTCTCTTTGTGCAAAAGTATAATCCTTGGCTGTTTTGAACAAAAAGCTTTCTTAACCTTACTTTCTTTTGCATAAAAACTTGCTTTTTTTCTCTCTTACTTTTGAGGTTTTTCCTTTTCTTTTTTTATTATTGCCTCTTTTTCATATTCAATCTCACTTTTTCTTTGTCACATTTAGCCTCATTCTTTCTTTTCTCAGACTCATTTTTATCCTCATTTAACCTTCATATACTTGTTAAGGTGTTAATGGTACAAGAGTTATAGGTTTCTATGCATTACAAAAGAGTATCTATTCTTAAGTCCATCATGCATAACCCTCCTATCAAATTTCCATGGTTGGCCTAAAAGTAATGGAAAATGACACTAGCACTTGTTTATTAAACTTCCCCGCACTCATTCAACCATTAAAGTTTGTAAGGTCTAAGATGCTTAGTAGTAGGTAGGTCTAATTTTTCAACCAAAAGATTGCTTGCTATATGAACACAACTTACCCCATCTATAATCATGCTACATACCTTGTCCTTGATTTGACAACGTGTGTGGAAGCTGTTGTCTCGTTGTGCTTCATCCTCCTTCATCACTTGCACATTCAAAGCTCTATTAGTAATAAGGATTTAACTAGCAACTAGATACACATTATCATCACTACCTTCTGATTGTGTTGTCAAATCATCATGAGTTTCACCTTCAGTCTCATGATTTCCATCTCCCCTTAAAATCATCACTTGCTTATTCGGGCATTGGGATGCAATGTGTCCCCATCCCAAACACTTAAAACATTAATAGTTTTGTTTCTAGAAGTTTGGGAGTTAGACTTATCTTTATCTAGGCTAGAACTAGCATCCTTACTTTTATATGATTTAGACTTGCTCTTAAGATTAGAATTATCATCCTTCTTGCTTCGATTTGATTTCAAAGAGGAAGAACTCAATTTCTGCCTGAAATGTAATGATCATTATTCTTTGAGTTGCCTCTCAATCTTCATGGTCATATTTACCATATAATGTTTCAACTCTACCACTTTTACAATTTCTCGATTTAAGCTATGCAAAAACCTTACCATGGTTGCCTCTCAGTCCTCCTCAACATTAGCCTTATCATGGCTATCTCCATCTCCTTATGGTACTCCTCCACACTCTTAAATCCTTGGGTTAGGCCTTGCAGCCGTTGTTAGAAGTCCCTATAGTAATGAGATGGAATGAATCTTCTCCTAATAGTAGCCTCCATCTCCTCCCAAGTTCTAATTTGCCTCTAACGATTTCGTCTCCTAGTCAAAACAAGTTGATCCCACCAAACAATAGCATAGTTAGTAAACTCAACAGCAACAAGTTTTACCTTTTTCACTTCATAGTAGTTATGACAATCAAAGACCAACTCCACTTTCTTCTCCTACTCCAAGTATGCATCAGGAACATTCTTTCCTGAAAATGATGAAATCTTCATTTTAATGTTTTCCAAGTTTGGATCATAATGATCTATCCTTTGCCCCCTTCGAACACCTCTATTTTGAACAAATCTATTGTTAGCCTCTCCCATATTAAAATCAGCATCACTATCATCTTCCTCCTTATGTTCAACATAGTATTGTCGCCTTTCCTATCTATTAACAATTAGAACTTCATGAACTTGATTCCTTTGCAAAGCATCAATGGCAGCATGTTGTCCTTCCATCTTGTCCAAGATTTCACCAAATCTAACCTCCATGCGCTCAAAATGTTGACGCAAAGTTTGTCGTTCGAATGTCTCTCTTTTCCTTCCTAATTCAGCCATTATGGCAATCTGATAAAGAATGACTTTGTAAAGAAGAAACCTCACAGTTTCGCTCAATAGGTGTTTCACTCTTTTAAGGCTTTAAACTAGAATGTAATCACTCTTACCTTTTACTATTCAATTCACTTAAATTAGTTCTTTAAGGGACTAAGGAAACTCTAATAAAAAGTGATTACCTTGCAATAAAAACCTAACTTAACAAAAGAACTCAACCATATTGATTAGATAGGAATAAGCAACTCAAATCTGCCCCCTTTTGTAAAAACTGAGCCTCCACTCTTTTCTTCTTTCTTTTTCTTTTTCTTCTATTTCGTTTATTTTATTTTCTTTGACTTGTTTTGTTTTGTTTTGTTTTGTTTTTTTTCTAACAAATCATTGTTGAGGCTATCAAAAGAAGTAAGAAGGAATAAATATGAAGTAATAAGAAAGTGAAATCAATTTAGAAAAAATAAGATGACTAGATATGCAGAGTTTGAGAAGGACATAAGAGAAAAGATTGCAACAAGAAGACAACCATAATTGCAAGAAACGTGTATGGAATAAAGCAACCAATATTTGCAAGAAACATGTATGGAAGAAAACAACGAGATTTGCAAGAAACGTGTAACAAAGAAACCAACAAAAACAATAAGAAATGTGAAACAAAATAAGTAATATGCACTAAACTAATTTAGAATAACCCAAGCTCTGATTCCAACTAATGTGAACCCAGTAAATCAAGATATAAGAACCCACGAATAAGTTGTTGAAATGAAATTCCAGGAAAGCTAAATTAGCTCTGTTTTCAAGAAAACCTTGACTAATGTTTTAAGAAACACGAACTAAAGTTATAAAGAAGGATATTGACACCACACTCTAAGAAAAGAAGAGATTGAGAGTGATAAGTCAGATGAACGCCACAAGAAATAACCTTGAAAGGTTTCAAGTTCAATGAAGAAGCAACAAAGTAAATAACCTTACCAAATTTGTAAAAAACCACAATTCCAATCCCTAATTCTTATGCAAAGACGACGATTATATAGTATAAAGAAAACCCTATTCTATCTTCTAGGAATGATTTTGATGGGAGACCCAATAGGAACTTGTCCTAGAGAACCTTCAACAAGATGGAATCAAACACACGGAAGTACAAGAAACAAAATTGGAACCATAGAAATAGAACACAAAGAGAAAAGGGGTTGGAAGAATGTTGGTCAATGGAAAGAACCCTAAAAGAACTTGTCTGTTAGAACCCTAGCAAGAACTTTGATCAATGGAAAGAACCCTAAGAGAACTTGTCTCTTAGAACTCTAACCTTGGGACGCCACAAAGGAAGACCACTCCTTCTATAAGTCAAGTATTCTCGAAGAATACAAAGAAAGCAAGAATGCTCTCAATAATACTCAATAGTATTTCCAAATGAAAAATCCTCTTCCAAAGTTCATAGAGGGTGCCTATTTATAGGAAAACTTCCTAACTTAATGTCCTAAAGAAGAAACTAAATAGAAGGAAACAAATCAATCCCTAAAAAGGAAACAAAATAAACTTATAAATGTGTTGACTAGAAGACCTTCTTTCAAAGAAAACAAAAGGAAACTAATTAAAACATGATGTAAACAAATTGGACCTTATAGATCACGTCCTCCTCCTTATTTTTAAGTGGACATGGTATTTTAAGTGAGTTCTCCCAATTAGACTTTATGTGGACCTTTGGACACTTCATGTTGGGCTTCAAGGAGTAAGAAAGTTCCTCTTGGACCTTTATGAGATGAAATCTGACTCAACAATATAGGTTCTATCTCTTGAAGGTCTTGGATCAAACAATTCAATGCTTGCTTCATTGCTTTGGCCCTAGGTCTTGTCATTGGGCCTCCAACATCTTCTAATGGATCTTTAGGAATATTAGACATGAATGTTGGGCCTTTGATATGGGAATTTCATTCAGCCCCTTGCCTTGCACATTCAGACGTCAAATCTAATCCAATTTTAGCTCGTAAGCCTCCTTTTGCAAGCTCATGTCCATACAAGTCACATCTTGGGCTTCCTTAAGTCGGATCACACCATGTATGCTTCTCTTCTTGTCTTTCACAAGCGGATGGTTCTCTATTATTCCCTCCCTCCTCGAAAGGATTCATCCTCGAATCTGCAGCATCAAAGGGGAATAAATCAGATACATTACCATAGGAGCTAGGCAAATCAATTTTATAAGCATTATCATTAATCTTTTTTAAAACTTGAAAGGGGTGATCTCCTCTTGGTTGTAGCTTAGATTTCCTTTGTTCTAGAAACCTCTTCTTTCTCAAGTGCACTCAAACCCAATCATTGGGTTCAAATATAACACGCCTTCGACCTTTATTGGCTTGTTTTGCATATTGTTCATTTCTCCTCTCAATGTTAGCTCGAACTTTAGCATGCAACTCCAATTCATTCAAAGGGGCAGTAATAGTAGATAAGTCCTTCACAAATCTTCGATAGAAGCTTGCCAAGCCATGGAAGCTTCGAACTTCATTTGCTTTCTTAGGAGTTGGCCATTCTCTAATTGCCTTCCCTTTTTCTTCATCAACTTGAAGTCCTTTAGCACCTACAATAAAACCAAGAAACACAACAGTATCCATACAAAAAGAACATTTTTCTAAATTGGCATAAAGTTTATTATCTCTTAAAAGTCTAAACACATCATGTAAGTGTTTCACATGATCATCTAAACTCTTGGAATATAGTAGAATATAATCAAAATAGACAACCACATACTTTCCAATAAATGGATGAAACACATGATTCATCAAACTCATGAAAGTACTAGATGCATTAGTCAAGACAAAAGGCATAAATAACCATTCATACAACCTAAACTTAGTTTTGAGAGCAGTTTTCCACTCATCACCCTTTTTCCTACAAATTTATTGGCACCCATTTCTAAGATGAATTTTAGAAAATATACAAACACCATGTAATTCATCAAGCATATCATTTAAATGAGGGATAGGGTAACGATATTTCACCGTGATTTTGTTGATGGCTCTGCGATCAACAAACATTCTCCATTTTCCATCTTTCTTAGGAATAAGTATAACCGGCACAACAAATGGGCTCAAGCCTTATCTCACAAAGCCATTTTTCCTAAGCTCTTCAACTTGTCTTTGAATCTCCTTAGTTTCTTCCGGATTGGCTCTAGACGCAAGCTTATTCAGAATTAAAGCTCCAGGAAGGAAGTCTAGATGCTGCTCAATGCCTCTCACAGGGGGCAATCTGTTGAGAATGTCCTCTGGAAATAAGTCACTGAAGTCCTGCAACAAAGGCAAAACACTAGACGGCAAAGATGGATCAAGCTCATTAATAGTTAAGAAAACATCTTTATATAAAAGTATATAAGATTCTTCACATTTTAAATCTCTCTTGATCTCAATTCATCCAGTAAATAAAGTCACTCTCTTTTCTTTATTTTTCCCACTTATTTTATTTTCTCTCTCTTTTTCTTTCTTTTCGACCTCTCTCTCTTTCTTTTTTTTTGCTTTCAATTTGCAATCTTTCTCAATCCTCACTTGATCTTTATAAGCTTGAATCGGCCTAAGAGGTTTCAGCACAATATTTTTACCATGGAAATGAAAAGAATAGCAATTTTTGTATCAAATTGCCAAGGCCTACCAAGCAAAACATGTCCAATATACATAGGTGCAAAATCACACAAAACTTCATCATGATACTTTCCAACAGAAAATGCAATCATCATTTGTTTGGTGACTTTCACCTCACCACAATCATTTAGCCATTGCAATTTATATGGTTTAAGATGTTTCAAAATAGGCAACTTAAACTTGTCAACAAGTAAAGTGCTACCAATATTAGTACAACTTTCACCATCTATGATCATGCTACAAACTTTACCATTAATGAGACACCTTGTATGAAAGATGTGCTCATGTTACTCTTCTTCAATATCTTCTTTTTGTTTTGATATTAAGAGCATGCCTAGCCATAAGGGCTTCACCAACTTCAACTTCACAATCAACATCAAAAGCATTCGTCAATGGATGGAGGCACATCATCAAAATCATCATTGTCACTACTTTCACTAGCAACATCACCATTCTCAATCAAAATCATAGTTCTTTTGTTAGGGCATTGCGAAGCAATATGACCAAAACCTTGACGTTTAAAGCAGTTAACTTTATAAGAAGGATTAGAAGAAGAAGAGGGTTTAGAGTCATTTTTACCCTTAGGATTTAAAGTAGAGAATTTAGGCTTACTTTCCTCCTTTAGCTTGATGTCTCCCTTGTATTTGAAGAAACTTTTGGACTCCTTCAAGCTTTTCTTCCAAGAACTCAATCTAGCACCATTTTGGATTTTTAATTATTTTTCTACCATAATGACCGTATGCAACAATTCATCCATGTCAAGGAAATTTTGTAACTCTACAATGGAAACAATTTTAGGGAACAAACCATCAAGAAATCTTCTCATGGTAGTTTCCATGTCTTCCTCAACATTGGTCCTAATCATGATGATCTCCATCTCTTGGTGGTACTCTTCAACACTCACAGATCCTTGCCTTAATCTTTGCAGCCGCTTGAACAAGTCTCGATGGTAATGACTTGAAACTAAGAGCTTTCTCATGATGGCTTTCATTTAGTGCCATATGTGTATTGGTCTTTCATGATTCTGCCTTTTATTTACTTGAAATTGATCCCACCAAATACTAGCATAGTCACAAAATTGAACAGCAACAAGTTTTATCTTTTTCTCTTCACTATATGTATGATACTCAAATATATGTTCTATTTTCCTCTCCTACTCTAAATACAATTCAGGATCATTTTTTCCTTGAAAAGAAGGGATTTTCAATTTTATGTCGTCAAGTTCATCCCGAGAAGGAGGTTGTTTGCCTCTCCTATTGTTTTGACCTTCATCCTCATATTGCACTTCTTCATCTTCTTCATGGAACGTCCTTCTAGGACCTTTGGAGTTTGACGTGGATTGGATGTCATCCAACCTAGCATT
>JANQBM010040751.1:0-10357 GCA_025594535.1 Erythroxylum domingense | reverse complement strand
AGTTGAAGCTAACGATCAAGAATTGCAAGTCAGAGATTTGATTATGGAGCTAACAGAATAGCTATAACATTAACTCAACAACGCATGAAGAAGTCCTATGATGCTCAAAGAAGTGAAAGAAGTTTTAACATTGAGCATTTTGTTTATTTACGACTGCATGTTAGAAGACAAACCCGATGGAAACTCATAGGTTCTTCTGGATACAACAGTTGAGTATAACTATTGTCTTTCCTTTGGCAGCTACCAACGTTCATTTATTATGGTTGTTTTGTAGTTGTTTATTAGCTGTAAAACTTGGTTGTGTTTTAGTTGTCTTTGGGCTGTTAAAGTCGGTGAATAAACTGACGTTGATGGCTATAAAAAAACTTATATGGGTAATGTTTTGTAAGTGAAAAGAGTGAAACACTAGAGAGAAAAACAAAAGGGAGGTACAGCTGCAACTTGTTTTATTATCAATATATACATTATTGTTTGATTTTTAGTAGTTGGTCTATTATGTTTATAACAAGTGGTATCAGAGTCAGGCTCATGACTACGTTTCAAGGACGTGAAAATGACCAATATGATTCAGCCTCAAATTTCAAAATTAACAAAGACAAATTACAAAAACTAGAGCATCCAAATAAAGGTATTGCTCGGATCACAGGATTTATGGAAGATTGTTGAAGAGGGCGACGCTGAGCTTGAAGATGTGACCGCCGAAGCATCTTTATCAAACACGTGAAGGACATCACTTAAGGAATCACGTAAGAAGGATAAGAAGACCTTTTTTATTTTCAAGGAGTTGATGAATCAACATTTGAAAAAATATTAGAAGCAAAACATCAAAGGACGCATAAGAAACTTTATAGAAATCTCTTCCAGGAGTTGACAAAGCTAAAAAGGTATGGCTCCAATCTCTTAGAGTTAAATTTGAAACATTAAAAATGTAGAGTTCTGAAAACATTAGTGACTACATTACTCGTCTGAAAACGGTGGCAAACGAGATGAAAAAAATGGAGAAGCTTTTGACAATGGCAGGGTGATGGAAAAACTCTTATGTTCACTAACAAGAAAATTTGATTATGTCTTCCCTACTATTGAAGAATCAAATGATTTGTCACAAATATCTATTGATGAGCTTATGGGCTCTCTTGAAGCTTATAAACTAAAAATGATCCAAAATGAAAATACTGATGATTTGGAACAAGCTTTGTAAAGAAAGTTATCTATTGGTGGCAATCAAACTAAGGGCAATTACCAACGAGGCAGAGGAAATCGAGGTAGCTACAAAGGTGCCTACAGAAGTGGACATGATGGATGAGGATGTGGTAGGAAATCTCTTAAAAGAGGCCAAACAAATGAAGGTTATAAAATATATGGTTGTGGTTGAGCATTCCAAAACTGAGGATGAGGTAGTTTTCAACAGTGAGGTAATAAATCGCAAGTGCAATATTATAACTATAATAAGTATTGCCATTTTAGTTACGAGTGCAAATCAACCCTGAGAGGGAGGAAACAAATCATTTTGCAGCAAAAGAAGATAAAAAAGATGAATCGACTATTATCTTAACATACAAGTCTAGTTAAAGGTAAAGGTAAGCTTATGCTTACCTTAAAAAAGGGAGAGAAGAGGTATACATATGATGTTTATTATGTACCTGTGTTAAGAAGCAATATTATCAACCTCGGTCAGCTCTTAGAAAAAGGGTATGACATACATTTGAAGAATTGCTCTCTTGTCATCAATAAAAGTGGAGAGTTAATTGCTAAAGTTAATATGACAAAGAATCATCTTTTCACACTTGATATTCAGTCAGAAGTACTGAAGTGCATAAAGTTTGTTATTAAAGATGAATCATGGCTATGATATTTAAGGTTTGGTCATCTTGGTTTTACTGGCTTACATTGCTATCAAAAGCAAAGATGGTAAAGGGACTTTCAGAAATTAATCAACAGGATCAGTTATCTGAAACATGTATCAAAGGGAAAAAACATAGGCAAAGTTTTGAAGTTGGAAAATCATGGAGAGCCAGAAGACAGTTAGAGATTGTTCACTAAGGTATAGATAGACTATTTGATATACCATCACTTGGAGAAAATAGAGAAAAAGCAGAGGTGCAGTAAAAAGAAAAGAGAAAAAGCAGAGGTGTAAGAGAAAAAGCAGAGGTGCAAAAAAAAAAGAATCTTGTTATTATGGAATTGATTCTTATCTTTCGAATGATGATTACAAGCCTCAAAAGGATTAATACATATATAGCACCTTTACAAGATAAGAAAGGAAACAGATGGAGCTTCCTTTATCTAATAAACCACCACATCTAATGAACTACCACTTCAGTAGGAGTTTGTTACTCTTTGGAAGTCCTTGTCACCAACCATATCTCCTTTGATAACTTTGTGAGTACGATCAAACTTATCACTCCATGATTTGTGGGACTTCTTATGATCATCTTTATCACTCCATGATTTGCTCATATTATCATCCTTATCACTCCACGGAGGTTATAGATAGTTAATATCCTCCCGCAAACTGAGTCGAGGTTGAAGGCACAATTTTTTGCAAAAATATGCTAGGGCAACCTTGGACACATGTTTAGTAAATATATTAGCAACTTGTTTATCAGAGGACACATGTTTAGTTACAAGTAATCCAAGTGCAACTCGTTCGTGAACAATGGTAATTCAACTTGATGTGTTGGCTCCGAGCATGAAAGACAAGATTGATTATCATATATAGAGCACTGATATTGTCATAGTAGAGGGTTGGCAAAGATAAGAGAGAGATGCGAAGACCTTTAAGAATATAAGTTAGCCATGTAAGTTCAGCAGCAGTATTAGTTATAGCATGATACTCAGCTTCAGTATTAGAGTGAGAGATTGTTTGTTATTCCTTTGCACACTATGAAACGATATTTATGCCAAAAAAGGTGAAGTAATTAGTGGTATATCTCCTTATTGTAGGGTAGCCAGCCCAACCAGCATCAAAGAAAGCAAACAATTCAAGAGTTGTATTATAAGTGAGCTGTAAACTGGTGTTAAGTGTTCCTTTCAAGTATTGAAGGATTCTTTGAACTAATTTCAAATGAGCAATTGTAGGAGCGTGTATGAATTGTGAAACATAGTTGACACTATAGTATAGATCTGGACCTGCCAGTGTGAGATATTAGAGAGCACCAACAATTCCTCGAAAGTGACTGGGATCAGTAATAAGAGCAGTATCTGTAGCAGGTTTGAATTTGACCTCTAAAGGCGTAGGCATGGGCTTGCAATGAAGCATATTGGATCGTTCAAGAATGGTAAGTGCATAATGTGACCGGGATAGATGTAGCCCATCTGTTGTGCTAGAAATCTCAACACCAAGAAAGTGATGCACTGAACCTAAATCTTTCATAGAGAACTCACAACTCAAAATTTGAATAAAAGAGAAAACAAGCTCTGTGGATGACCCTGTAAGAATCATAACATCAATGTAGAGAAGTAAAACAAGTGAACCATGATCAGAATGAAAAATAAAAAGAGAAGGATCAACTAAACTACAAAAGAAACCATATGATATAAGATATTCATTGAGTCTATCAAACCAAGCACGCGATGCTTGTTTAAGTCTATACAAAGCACGTTGGAGCTTACATACATGCATAGGTTTTTGTGGATCAGTTATAACTGGCGGTTGTTCCATATATATATTTTTCAATGATGTTGTCATGTAAAAAGCATTTTTAACATCGAGTTGACGAGTGGGCTAATGTCTCATAAGAGCAATAGTTAAGATGAGTCAAATTGTACCTGGTTTGATTACAGGAGAGAACATCTCTGTGTAGTCAATACTATCAATATGATGATATCCTTTGGCGACTAAACGTGCTTTGAGACGATCTAATTTACCATAATGTTGTAGCTTGGTCTTAAAAATCCATTTGGATCTGATTACATGCATATCTAGAGTGCGTGGAACTAATTTCCATATTTCATTTTGATGTAGTGCAATCAATTCATCAAACATAGTAGCTTTCCACTCAGGATGCGATAAGGCTAATTCAATATTTTTCGGTTCACGAGGTATTGTAGCAGACGAGGTTACTGTCAAGGCATATTTAGGATTTGGCTTAACAACTCCAAGTTTGGACCTGGTTATTATGAGATGAGTAACTGGTGCTTCAAAAGGTGGCATTGTATTTATAGAAGGAAGGGACCCAGGTGCAGGCACTTGTTCAGAATATAAGTCAATTAGTAGGGTAGGTATATTCGGACCTGCAGAACTCGGATGATCCAAGAAGGTCATAACATTATCAAGCTCAGGTGCATCATGTGGTGAATTTGGTATAGATTCTAAGCCATGAATATCAACAGATGGTAATGAAATGGAAGTTATCGATGCAAACATTTGTGAATGACTACATAAAGCAAAAAGATTGTTAGAAGAAAGCAAACAAGAATCAAATATGTTAAGAGCACGTGATTTAGAAGTGGAAAGAGATGAAGACTTTAAAGGAAAAGTAGTCTCGTCAAACACAACATGACGAGAAATGAAAATTTTGTGACTAGGTGGATGAAAGCACTTATATCTTTTATGCTTTTCCTGTATCCTACAAAAATACACAAGACATTTTTATGGTCAATTTATGGTTTCTTGTATCCCATGTATATGGAAAACATTTAGAACCAAAAACTCAAAGTGTTGTGTAGTTAGGATGAGTTCCATGTAGTATGAAATATGGAGTGTCAAATTGAAGAGATGAAGATGATAACCAATTAAGAAGAAAAACTGCTATCGTAAAGGCTTCTACCCATAAAAAAAGAGGTGAATGACTATGGAACAACATTTTCATACCCTGTTCGTGTATAATTCTTTGCCTTCTCTCAATTATACTTGTTTGCTCCGGAGTGAAGGGGCTTGAAATCTGATGAATAATTCTTATCGCAAAAAAAATATGATAATAATCTAGAGTTAACAAATTCTCCTCCATCATCTGAGTGGAAGATTTTTATTTTCTTAATGAATTGTCATTCAACAAACTATTCAATTGCTAAATAGGCAACAAAAAATTCAGATTTATGTTTTAATGGAATAATCTAAATATACTTGAAAAAATCGTCAACTAAACATGCATAAAATTTAAACTTACCAACAGATAAAATAGGGGTAGGTCCCCACAAATCGTAATAAATCTTATTGAAGATACCAAAATTAGAATGTTCAGAAGGAGTAAAAGGAAGTTTACTTAGTTTTCCTAATTGAAAACTATCATATAAATGTTCGTTCTATAAACGACCTTGGACTTCAATTAATAGTTTATTTTTTAACAACTGAATTGCTGGAGCTTAAGAGTGTCCTAAGCATTGATGCCAAATATCTACAGTGTCAGACTTGAAACGATAAGAGAAGCGTGCTTCTGGTACATCAGATATGATATACAGGTCACCCTTCATTTTCCCTGTTACTAACATATGTCCTGTTTTCTATTCCTTTATACAAAAATCAACATCAGTAAATTCACAGTTGACAGGAAACTGAGAGGTTAATTGACTTATTGAAAGCAATTTTTTTTCAGATTTAGAATTAAAAGAACATTATGAAGAGGCAAAATCTTTTCTTTTTGGTTGGTATATGAATCACCAATACCTATTATAGGTATCGAAGAACCATCTCCAATTTTGATTACATCAGATCTGGAGTATTTATGAATATTAGTCAACATACCTTGCTTTCCTGTCATGTGATTTGAAGCTCTTATATCAGAAGTCCATTATGTTTCGACAATGGAGTTGTCTAAAGTGAGAGTTGCAAAAGTTTATGGAATTTTATTATTTTGAGTCGTTTGTTTTAGTATCTACTAACAAATTTTAGCAATATGGTCTGGTTTCCCACAATATTGACATGTTTCATTGTGATACAGGTCTAGCTCTATTGCTGTCATATGTTGTTCTCCTGGAGGTGGTGGTGGTCGTCGGTGTTGTGTAGCTGATGTTGAGTCTTTTGAATAGCTTTGATTTTGGTTTCGAAACTGTTGTTCTGGAAATCCACTACCTAAGGAAATAAAGGTACTGTTGTGATTCCTTGAACTGGTACTTTGAGATTGTTTCTGTTGCTGGCTATAGAAGGTTAAATGTGGAGTGAAGTCAGACAAAGACGCATCTGGTTGGTTTAAAAACCAGTTTCGACGCTGATCAAGATTTTGCAATTACGAGATCAGCTAAGAGTAAGTTGGTTTTGGAGGTTTCGACATCGTTGTTATAAAGGTTTCATATTGTGGGCCAAGACTTATGAGGAGACAGAGGACTTTTTCTCTATCTGGTATAGGTTTTCTGATAGCAGCAAGATTGTCACACAAACCTTTAAAAATGCATACATGATCTCCAATGGTCTTGTTATCATCCTTGCGAAGATAAGTCAGTTGTTGTTGTAGTGTAAACTCTCACTCTTGATAGTTTTGTGCATAAGCATGTTTTAGTGCTTCCCAAACTGTATGTGTTGTGTCTTAAGCCAATGACAAGTCCAAGAGCTTCTTCAGAGGGTTTCGATGAACCAACCCCAGAGAAGGCGATCTGACTTTTGCTAAGTAGTGAATTCTTTTGTCAATTGTGTTGTGGTGTTTTCAGTGTTTGAATCTAAAGTAGTATATTTTGTTGGAACTGGTGTTTCATTGGTGAGATGACCAACCAAATGTTGGCTCTCTGCTAATCCTAAAGCTTGTTCTCTCCATAATGGATAATTAGGTTGTGTGAGTTTTAAAGTGACAAAATTTCTAACATTCAAAGACAATGAAGTCATGGATCTGATACCAAGAGAAAAAGTAGAGGTGCAGTAAGAGAAAAAGCAGAAGTACAGTAAAAAGAAAAGAGAAAAAAGCAGAGGTGTAGTAAAAAAAAAGAAATTTGTTATTATAGAATTGATTATTGTCTTTCAAATGCTGACTACAAGCCTCAAAAGGATTAATACATATATAGCACTTTTACAAGATAACGAAGGAAATAGATGGAGTTTCCTTTATCAAATAAACTACTACATCTAATGAACTTCCACTTCAGTAGGAATTTGTTACTCTTTAGAAGTCCTTGTCACCAACCATATCTCCTTTGATAACTTTGTGAGTACGATCATCCTTATCACTCCATGATTTGTGGGATTTCTTATGATCATCCTTATCACTCCATGATTTGCTCATAGTATTATCCCTATCACTTCAAGGAGGCTGTAGATTGTTAATAGACATAGGTATTATATTACATTTATTGATGATTTCAGTAAAAAAAAGTTGGGTGCCTATGCTTCAAAAAATCAAAAGCCCTTGATAAATTTAAGGATTCAAAGCAATGGTAGAAAAACAAAATAGACAATATTTAAAGATACTTAGATCTAATAGAGGAGGAGAGTACACGTCAAAGTTGTTCGAAACATTTTGCAAAGAGCATCGAATTGTTCATCAATTGACAACTTCATATACACCACAATAAAATGGCATCGCAGAAAGAAAGAATCACACGATTCTTGATATGGCGAGAAGCATGGTAAAAGGAAAGCACTTATCAAGAACTTTCTAAGCTGAAGCTGTTCTATGTGATCTTTATTTGCTAAATCAGTGTCCAACAAAAAGTGTAAAATTCAAAACACCAAATGAAGCATGGAGTCGTAGCAAGCCAGTAGTTGGACATCTCAAGATTTTTGGATGTATTGTATATGTCCATATTCCATATCAAAAAAGAAAGAAATTAGATGACAAAGGTGAAAAGTGCATATTTATTGGCTATGAAAAGAGGAGTAAAGTGTAAATTGTATGACCCTTTGACTAAGAAGGTGATCCTCTCACGAGATGTCGAATTCAATGAAGCCAATTATTAGAAATGGAATAAAAAGAAGATAAGAAAGTTCAAGGATTATTTTTGAAGATGATAAGGATGATGACACCAACACACAAGATGAACAAAGAGATGAATAGAATCCTTCACAGAACTCTACTCTAACAACTCCTACATCAACACCATCAACTTCATCATATAGCAACAGTAGCAGTAGTAATTCAAGGGGAGCACCTATAAAAATGCAGAGTCTACATGATATTTATGATGCCACAGAATAGGTATAAATAACATTTGATTACTCATTGTTTTTTTAATGGGAGAGTGTGATCGATTAACATACGAAGAGGCTATTAAAGATGAGAAGTGGAAAAAAGGCCATGAATGAAGAAATTGCTACAATCAATAGAAACGACACATAGGAACTAACTAATCTTTCGAAAGTACACAAGGTAATAGGAGTTAAGTGAGTGTCCAAGATAAAGACTAATCAAGAAGGAAAGGTTGAAAAATACAAGGCAAGATTAGTCGCTAAAGGGTGTAAACAGAGAAAAGGAATTGACTATGAAGAAGTGTTTGGTCCAGTTGTAAGAATTTATACTATTAGATTTCTTACAGCATCGACAACATAAAATATATGGAAGATTTATCAGATGGATGTGAAATCAACTTTCTTGAATGGATACCTAGAAGAAAAAGTCTACATTGAGCAGCCACCAAGATATATTAAAAAGGACATGAAGACAAACCCTATCATCTGAAGAAAGCTTTGTATGGATTAAAGCAAACTCCATAGGCTTGGAACATGAGAATAAATGAGTATTTCCAAAAGAATGGTTTTATAAAAAGCCCACATGAGCATGCCTTATACGAAGAAAAATCAAGATAGTGACATCATGATTGTGTGTCTATATGTGAATGATATGATCTTCACGGGAAATGATTTGAGTATGTTCAGTGATTTTAAGAAAGTTATGACTAAAGAATTCGAAATGACAGATATTGATAAAATGTCATATTTTCTTAGAATCGAGATAAAATAAATAGGAAATGAAATATTTATGTCATAGAAGAAGTATGTAGAACAAATCCTGAACAAGTTTATAATGAAGGATTGTAAGCCAATGACTATCCCATCAGAAATGAGAATGGATTCAAATAGAGAGTTGGTAAATCTGACACTGTTCAAGAGTTTAGCCGGAAGTCTGAGATACTTGACTCTCACACTCCCAGATATTATATATGCAGTTGGATTGGTCAGTAAATATATAGAGAAGCCAAAGCAAGATCACTTTATTGCAGCAATTTTTTTTAAAGATATGTTAAAGGTACAATAAACTATGGTCTATTTTATACACATTCTCAAGAATTAAAGTTTATTGGGTAGTCAAATAGTGATTATGGTGGAGACTTAAGATGATCAAAAGAGTACCTCTGGATATGTATTTTATATTGGATCAGCAGTATTTTATGGTCATTAAAAAAGTAACAAATATTTGCTCTCTCGACGTGTGAAGTCGAGTACATCGCTATAACATGTACATGTCAAGCAATATGGTTGAATAATACTTTGAGTGAGTTATATCACCCATAAGAAGTATGATTAACATATACATTGACAATAAATTTGCTATATCACTTACAAAAAATTTGGTATCACATGGTTGAAGCAAATATATAAACACGAAATATCATTTTATTCGAGAGCAAGTGAAAGATAAAACTGTAGAGTTAATTTATTGCAGAACTGAAGATCAACTTGCGAATATTTTTACAAAGTTGTTGAAGACTGATGTAATTTACAAATTCAAAGAAAAACTTCGCATGCAAAGTCAGGTTTAAGAGGAAGTGTTAGAAGACAAACTTGATGAAAACTTGTAGGTTCTTTATAGATATAACAGTTGAGTATAACTATTGTCTTTCCTTTGGTGGCTGTCAACGTTCATTTATTATGGCTATTTTGTAGTTGTTAATTAGCTTTCAAACTTGGCTGTGTTTTAGTTGTCTTCAGGCTATTAAAGTCAGCGAATAAACATACGGTGATGGCTATAAAAAGACTTGTATGAGTAATGTTTTGGAAGTGAAAAGAGTGAAAAAGTAGAGAAAAAACAAGAGAGGTAGAGTTGGTCGTTGTTATATTATCAATATATACATTATTTGATTTTTACTAGTCAGTTTGTTACGTTTCCAACACTGTAAGCATATAGGAGTTTTTTTTTTAACCGACTGAGGTATTTTGGGTAGGCCGAATTATCGACCGTACGTTTAAGCGAGTATAAGTTATCTTAGAAAAACCACACCTCAAAAATTAGTTTGAAAGGAGAGAAATGCCAAAATTTTATAAGACCTGTTCTAGAAAATGCCTTTTTGATATGAGACTCGTAACAGATTACCAAGCCCAGATTGTTCGCCGCTCGTGCCACGTGAGACCCGGACGGACGTCTTAACACTACCATCGAATATTTAACAATGCTGCATATGTAAGTGTGAGTCGAACCCCATCCTCGCTTAAGCGAAGACCAACCCCTTACCGCTGGACTTTGGTGCTCGGTGGTTATAGGAAAATGTCTTTAGCTGC